>JAAWXA010000034.1:3513960-3527889 GCA_038090715.1 Florisuga fusca
TTCCCTTCCCTTCCCTTCCCTTCCCTTCCCTCCTTCATTTTCTTTTAAAATAAAGAAAAGGGAGGTGTTTAATAAATTCTTTTAACAACAAAAGTGTAATAGAGAGGAAAATTTTTAATTAACTTAAATGCCAAGAATTAACAGAAAATCCAATACAAATAATGCATACAATTTTAAATACATAGTTTTTAAACCCACTCTCATTTTAAAAAATATAAATTTTAAGCTTATAACTCCAATTTTTTTGCTTGAAGAAATACTGGTTTCTTAAAATTTTGGAATGATGCTGTATAATTAATGTGAGGGAAATTTCAAAACTACTTTTCCTTTCTTAGCCAGCCTTGTAAATCACAGAAAATGAGGAAAGAGTCTGATGCTTAAACAAAGGTATGACCAAATGGAAATCCTCCTCATGTCCTCACTCCAGATAGATCTACCCAGGATGTTTACCATGTTTATGTGCACAATCACATACATGTGTGTGCAAAGAGACACAAATACTTGCTGAATTCACCAATAGACATGCAAAGGATTTAATTACTTCCCAAGTATTTCTTTATTAATATAACTGACCAGTAGCTCTCTCAACTTCCATTGGAAAATAAAAGATCTTAAAGAAAACCTCAACCATTTGTATTTTAGGATATATATATTTTTTAATATTTAGAATATTGCAACTTTTATTTGATGAAAGTTACTATTAACATATTTTCATAATCTTCTCAGCCTAGCAACAGCAGGAGTAAAAGGTGTGAGGGGCATGCAATATTCATGAAATTAAGGAGAGTTGAGATGAAAGGGAGTTCCATTAGGGAGACCAAGTGTGACAATATGACACATATTTGCATATTTCACACTTTAAATCTTTTCAGCACATCCAAGTTGATATATGGATGTAAACATGCATTGCCAGTTTTTAGCATATTATAAGCCCTCAAGACTTTGCATGCATTTTAATATGTTTCATTATTGCTGTAGATTTTAATTTCGAAACTGCACAGCTTTGATGGAAGAAAGCTGGAAGTCAAATCATCTGGCCTCTGCTTCAGGCAAGCACAGCCTTTTACTTGAACACTTTTTGTATAAGCAAGTTTATTTATTTGTGCATGTGCAGTAGTGGTGTGTGTGTGGGTGCATGCAAGAGGTGACAAATATGAGATATTCTGTCATATCCATATGTGATGGGAAAAGTAGGGAAAGGAATGGAATTGAAAGGGAAGGAAAAAGTGAACCAATTGCATTCTGTAGACAGACATGCCAACCTATGTAAAGTCTTGTTTTGTTTTCCTGTTTGATCTAATTTTCTAATTCTCCCCAATACAGACAATACTATAAAGTTCATGATTATGGTGTTATGACAATTATTTTTTTTTTTATTTTTTCAGTACTTCACTGTCAACTCATGATGTGTCATTTAATCCTATCAAAAATGCAGTATGACTCAGAGAGGTAAAAATGTCATGAATCATAATAATAATATGATTTTTAGCACTTATCTTGTGAACTTTGTATCATAACACATTGCAAATGCTAACTCACCCTTTAGGGTTTCCTTAGGTGGGTACACTAACACCGACTACCATAACTTCCCTTTTTTTTTGAAAAAACATAAACATGTATATTGGGGGAATGTTTGGGTTTTTTTTTCCTTCTGGCACTGTAGAATTTAACTTGATGTATCTCACCCACAGATAGCTACCTTAGATAAACATAGTAAGTAGGACACAATTTTCCCTGCTTGATGGTCAGGGCCACTCAAATTGTATGCAATAGAATCATAGAATGGTTGGGTTGGAAGAGATCTTAAAGATGATGTCATTCCAGCCTCCCTGCCATGAACAAGGACGCCTCCCACTAGACCAGGTTGCTCAAAGCCCCATCCAACCTGGCCTTGAACGCTTCCAGGAAGGGGGCAGCCACAATTTCCCTGGGCAACCTGTGCCAGGGTCTCACCATCCTCAGAGGAATAAATTTTTTCCTGATGTCTCATCTTCCACTTTAAAACTATTACCCCTTGTCCAATCACTAAATGCCCTTGTAAAGACTCCCTCTGAAGCTTACCTGAATTAGGGCACCTGAAAGTACCTGAAATGCCTCTCTAAGTTGCCCCCAGTGCCTTCTCTTGAAGCTGAATAATCCCAGATCTCTCAGCTTCTCTTCAAAGGAGAGGTGTTCCAGCCCCCTGATCATCTGTCTTCTGGGCTTGGTTCATCAGTTCCATGTCCTTCTTGTGCTGGGGGCTCCAGAACTGGACATATTTCTCCAGATGAAGACTAAAGAGAGCAGAATAAAGTGGGAAAATCACTTCCTTTAAACTACTGGACATGTTTATTTTGGTGAAGCCCATAATGTGGTTGGCTTTCTGGGTGGTAAGCACAGACTGCAGGCTCATGTTGAGCTTATCATTCGCCATTACTCCCAAGTCCTTTTCCTCAGGGCTTTTCCCAGACCATTTTCTGCCCAGCCTGTAGTTGTCCTTGGAATTTTTCCAAACAAAAATAAAGGACTTCCTCAGACCAGGCAAGGTCCTTAAAAACTAGTATTCCTGTATATGGCACTGACATTCTCCAAAAAAGGAATCACCAGAAAGAAGAGCCAGATATTTAGTCATTCAACAGACACAAAATCCATTCAGATGTCCTCCAATCTCATGTGGATCTGGACAGGCAGAATCTATCCTGTATTTTCTGTTCCTGAATCTGTGTGAAAGCTGATATACTTGTCCAAGGCACAAGCCCTTTTGAGCAAAATTACAAGAAATTCACTGGTTTATTGGTTCTTCCCCTTATACACACAAACATCCAAGCATGATAATTTACTTGTAGGAATGCAGCTCAAAGACAACTGGGGAGGCATGGTCAGAAAACTAATTCAAAGAACTAATTTTTTGCTTTTTTTTTTTTTTTTTTTGCAGTTACTTCCTGAAAATATCTTGATCTGTTCAGTGAGAAGAGTGGTACAATCTTACTAAGCAGAGTATTTTGTTTATACAGCACATCAACTAATAATACCAGTTTTCTGATTCAGTTTCCTTTTTTCTTGGGATAAACGTTTGTCCCTCGAAGTCGTTGAGATTGTGGGGAGGACTGTAAGTCCTTTGAGATAACTGAAATTATATTTTTATTTCAACAGTACAGATTACGGTCTTTTTCCCGAAACTGCCTTCCGTTTTCTTTTGTGTTTACATGTTTTCTGAGGAAAAGGTTCTGTAACAAGTACTAGCCCAGCAAGAACTATCCTGTCTGATCATAAATAGTAGCATGACGCTTTTCAGACTTAGAAATCTGTAAAACAGTGCTGCTCTTAAGGATGTGGAAGATAGAGGGGAGGGAGCTAGAAAGTCAGTGTATGTTATGTATTGTGGGAGATGAAGTGATACTATTTAGTGGAATACAATGCCCTTCCAGTGTGCTGTAAAAAATTATCCCATAATCGACGTGTTGCATAAAACAGAACAATGTTGAAAATATTTCACTGTTAAATCTATGAAATTATTGTTTTGGATAGTTCTTTACCATGAATTGCATTGAAAAGTCTCTTGAAGAAATGACAGTGATATCAATTCTGCAACATTATTTTTGTTTTCTATCTTGTGGTAGAACACAATGTTCCCAGGTAAATGCAGAAACAGTATATGAGTAAACAAGTTCCTAATATAATATCTATGTTCTCTCTACATAGATCCTATATAGATATATATATACTATATATATATACTTCACAGTGAGAGTAGAAAGGAGTTGTTTCATTTGTGTTTGGTGTTGGGGTTCAGGGGCTTAGAGGCCCTAGACAAGGTTTTTCTCCCAGGGAAGCCAGTTTAACCCTTCAGAATAGAAGCTCAGTGCTTCCCAGGCACAGATATCCTTGATGTTATCCTAAGATAAATATCTGTATGACCAAATGTTGCTTAGTCAGAGTAAGGAGTGGGGAACAACACTTTAAATACCTATATCAACATCAATAAATAAAGACAGAGGAAGAGTGAGAATGATGACATTGATGGAGCTTGATCCAGGCTTGTCATCACTTAGGCACCCTTGTGGACCTGTTGTACAGGTTAACAAATTAAAGTTTGTGAAATTCCTTTAAAGAAAAGGCTGTAGAAGTGGAAATTATTGTTAGTGTTTTAATCAATACATCAAGACAACTCAGGACAGCATGGACACCATTCTTTCTCAGGTCACATTGACCAGGAGCTGGTTTCTCTGATATTTATGGGCATCTGTGCACATATAGAGAAGAAGTTGCACATACTGTCGAAATATTCATACTGTAGAAAATGGATTTGGACTGTTCTGATTTTGGAAAGCAGATTTTGACTGTTTTCAGAGACGTTTTTATTTTGGTTAGTTGATTTTATTTTCCAGAATAGATTGTCACTGAAATAGTCATTGCTAAGGCAGTGAATGACAGCCCAACTTGCAGACTGAATTTCAGACGTATATAGGACCACCCACATTTACAGATATTACTCAGGGTACTGACACATTCCATGCAGTTTAATAATATGATACAGTATTGCTAGCTTGCCTTTCTTTTGCTCTTCTCTAGACATATTTCATGGCCACCATTAGAGCGTTAGGCAAGAAGAATGCCCTGAACCGGTGCTGCTATTTTTTTTTTTTTTTCCCTCTGATTTTTAAAATAATCAATCCTAATGTGTTGGTTCATTTCAGGTAAGTGGACAAACTTTTATGATTCCATTTCTAACATCCAGCATCTGTTTGTGCGACCTTGTTGTGATGGTTGAACTGTCTGAGCTGCAAAACCAGACATAAAATAAGAAAAAGCAAGTTAGCTTTCAGCTTTTAATACACGTGCAGCCCAACAGAGCAGAGATAAGAGCTGTCACAAACACTTTACTATTGACATTTCTCACCATAAATCCATACAAGACACATACTTCTGCCAGCCTTAAGTACACCATTGGGTGTTAAGAAATATTTTTTGTTTCTATTTATTCTCAAATGGAACAGGGATGGGAAGAGAGGAAATATTTATATTTGTGCAGAAGCCATTTCCAACTCTTCCATATCTCAAGTTTATCTTTAAAATGTGAAAATTACCTGTTTATATTTGTAGCCCTCAAAAAACCTAAATATCTGTGGTAGTCCTTCTAAAGGGGAGATTCTTGCAAAAGCTAAGTAATAACTTAGTGGCAAAGTCAAAGTCAGAATGCATTTGCTTTTGAAAGAAAAATGAATGGCAACTCCAAATCTTACCCATGTAAAATAGTGCTATTTAGAATAAAATTTATTACTGATACTTCAATATTTGAATCTTACTCATGGCTTTAAAATACAAATCTGCAGCTAAGCTTGGAAATTTTAGTACAACTCTGTTTTTTTCATTTTTTAAAAAATACTTCTATACAATGTTGTATACACAATAATATAATAATACTGCAATAACAAGTCAAGAAACAGACTTACTACTATTGTACACAGATACAGATAAAAAAGGAAAATATTCTGATTTAGATCTAACAAGGAATTTCATCCAAAGATGAAGGGATGCCTATGGTTAAACAAGAGCATATTTAACAACAAATTGTCTAGAACTTGCACATGATGGCCTAAGCAGAGTGTAGATTATATAGACAGAATAGGCAAGCAAGGTGAAAACCAATGCAAATCTGGGAGTATTTATTTAAAAGACAAAGTAAATTCTGTCTTCATGGAAACAAATATTTTTTTTTTCAAGATGATCTTATTAATGTTCAATAATCTCAAAAGCTATGGGTGGCCTCCCACATTAGTCACTGCTCTTTTATTCTAGGGCTCACTAAATTCAACCCTAAGCAAGAGTGAACAAAGAAAGTTCTAACCAGGTTCTTGTTTATAGATATATGCAAATATACACATATAGACACATGGTGATAGAAACAAGGAATGAAATTATATGGTGGCTTTATTTGAAGAAATACTCATAGTATAATAGCTATTGTTAAACTAGATTTGCCCTGTCCAAATATTTATGTATTAAAATATGTATGCATACACACATGCACATGTAAATAAATATACAGAATACATCTATATGTGTGTGCATGTATATATACATATGAACATAAGGATGAAGACAGAGAGAGAAAGATAAGGAAAAGATATAAAAAACAAAAATATGACCTCATCTCAGATTTCTTAGCTCCTTTTCATATCCTTGGAAGACAAACACATTTCTCCCTGGGAGCAAGTATTAAAATGCATTGATCGTTCAAGAAGGTACCTGATGACAATTTGAAATACAGATCATTTATAATTTCTTCTCTCATTAACAAACTGTAAAATACCAGTATCCATGGACACTGAATTTTTTATTAAACTTTACCAAGACATATGTTGCTAAATAGATGTTTTTCCTTATTACTGTTATCTACAGACAAACTGATTTAGGGCTATATATTCAATGATTCTGCTTTACTTGAAATCTTCACTTGAAAAAAACCCCACCTCTTTTCTCATAGCTTTAAAATATGTATTGATTAATGAGTGTTAATTGCATGACTGATAAAAATCATCAATTAATAAAATTAGTCCTCATATTTTTAAAGCCTTAAGACAGAGTTAAATCACCTAGCTCTTTTTTTCAGTTGTAACACAAGCAAGAAAATAAAAAAAAAAAGAAATGGAGCACAACCTTAATAAAACATTATGGTCATACAAAGCAGAATTAATGTAACTTTTAGAGAAAAAAGAACTTCAGGACATTTACCCTTGGAAAGCTGTTTATATATTTATTTATATGTATTTAAAAAATTCTTATGTCCAGCTGTACTTACAGTCATTTTTTGAAAGCAAAGCAAGTACAACACTAGTGAAACAGATGACTACTAAGGGCTGATGTTTCTTTTTCTTAGGGATCTGGTAATCATTGAGTTATTTCAGAAATAAATGAAAATTAGTATTTTTCCATTTGAAAAAAAAAAAAAAGTCAGACCTAAGAGAATGGCATTTCTGCTTGTTTGGCTTTTCTCCAAAATAACAGAAAATGGTGCCAACATTGTGCAAAATGACATAGTAAAAATGAATGTGTTTAGGTTGGTATTAGGTTAGGTTGGTATTACAAACCAAGTGATAATAGGAAAAAAAAAAAAAAAAAAAAAAAAAAAAAAAAAGAAACAAACAAACAAAAAAATGAAAAAAAAAAAAAAAAGGTTTGTCTATACCTGTATGTATTCCTATATCATACATCTGAACAAGGAACTATGTGGCTAGTGGTCTTTGCCTACCGGTCATGGTCCACTCCACAGCTGTTGACATGACATCCAAACTCATGAAATGCAGATCATTATGGACTCATTTGAAAAACACAATCATCCTGCCACCAGCTGTTTGTCAATAGCATTGCATTGGAGGTCCCTAGTAGGAAGTCCTGGAGCTAAGTAGACAGATGTATTCAAGATTTTACTGCTTTAACATTTACACAGTAAATTATTACAAGACAGAGCTGAATGACTGTCATGCCAGTGGCTGGAATAACTACTTTGGGGAAATGTTTAGCTGTGTGTACTGTAATGGTCGTGGTGGAAATTTGCCACGTCTTTTAATTCCATTCTTCCTGTTCAGGGCCCTAAAGTACTGAAGTGACAGGACAAATCACAGAAAGAGTTCTCAATAACAGATTCTTTTGATAGGGAATTTTTCTTCATCTTTTTGTCCCTCTCTTAACCTTCATCTGCAACAAGCATTGTAAACTGATGATATTCCACTTCATTTTCTGGCAGCATGAAGTTGTAACATATTCTGTGTCATCAATATTTTGTTTTATACAAAATGCAAAGATTCACCCTTTTGAATTGTCAGGTCACTATTTTAGTACACCCTAGCTTATGCTCAAGAGGTAAAATGGGATATTTAATATTGGAAAGTTAGCAAATAGTGAAATAATACCTAGAACATTTCAGAATGTCTTCTCCTTTCTAATGTCACATTTTACTCCAGCTGTCATCTCCATCTGAAACCACAAAGTTCACTTCTTTTCCCTTGTAAGAGGAACTGGGAGAGAAAAAGAGCAAAGTATGAGTGTGCCTATGACCTTAAGTGTGGATAAGTTCATGTGTCTGGGAGAGAGGGAAAGAGAGGAAGTAATAGAAAGGAAAGGAGAGCGAGAGGTATTTAATTAAAAATTTGAATTACAACAATATTTCTCAATTAAAAGCCCAGCCCTCAAAGCAAATAACATTTCTTTTCCAACACCGGAAATCTTAGAATTAGATCTGACACTTTAAAATATGCCTGCATGGCGATGCCACATCCAAGCTGCCAGCTTCAAAGTCAAAGCAGGGCACAGGATTTAAAGAGAGCAGTCTAATTTCAGAGCAGAGGCTCAGTAAAGCATGTGGACAAAATCCTGGAAAGGAAAATGTGCTAGAGCTTAAATAAATATACTCTATTCTTCACCTTCTCTCTGCAGTTACACATATTCTTTGCAGTAAATGTTCTCTGGAATATCCTGCTCTTGAGGTACTGGAAAATTCTGCTTTGGTGGGGTGGAAAAACTTATCAAATACTGTTTGAACACTGGTTTACTAACAAGGAAGATCTGAGATTTGGACACCTGGAATTTTGTACTCTCTCTCTCTCCTTATTGTTCTGGGATACGAGGTTAATTGCCATGTTCTCAACTGGTCAATGCCCAAATAAGAGAGAAATCTCTATCTAAAATAAAAAATTTAAAATACTACATTTTTTGAATTGTGAGAGAGTGAAATATGGATTTATCTCAGCATGTAACAACATGCCAGAGAAACTTAGAATAAAAGCATATTTCTTTCAAAAGGAATTGATAATTGTCAGAACAGCAATTACTAGGTTTGCCCAGCACCAAGAACGTAATTTATAGTGGTGAAATTAAATTTTATGATTTTGAGAAGGAACTGAAAACTTTCCACAGATAGATTGGTATTCATAACACCCAAATTGTTATTATAAAGAACTGGTTTTGGTTTTGGTTTTGTTTTTTCCATACAGAAGCATTCTTGATTTCCTGCATATGAAAAGATCACAGAGTGTCACAGGTAATTAACTCTGTAAAATTGATGACTTGTGTTTGAAGTTGATGTTTCAAAATCTGCTCAGAGATAATCTTGCATTCTTCCACATCCAGAAAGACTGAGAAATTTTTGAAAACAAGAGCTCCTTGACAGAAGTCCTGTGTTTATCATTTTTAGCTAGGGTTCAGCAGGTCCATGCAATACAAAATAAATCTGTCTGGCTAGAGTGTATCATTTCCACATTCCCCTGGTGAGGTATCTTCCACAGTAGTCCACTATATTTATTAAGAATGATGAAGCCGTAAATAGAATGTCTTGGAAAATTATGAAACGTAGTCTGAAGCAACATTACAAATCTGCATGTGCTGTGTAATGTCCCAGACAATGCTGAAGTTGGGAATGCAAGATTCCCTGCATTACTCCCAAAACTGATTACCTTATTTATTAATTGTGAATATTTAGCTAAAGACTAGTGGCTTGTTGATAGGCTTGTTCTTTTTTATTGCAATTATCTTGGCCAAGTTGATGAATGGTAATTATAAGGAGATTAAAATGGCCAGTTTCTCAGTACCTACCCATTTAATAAACTCATTTAGCAAGTATTCTGAATGTAGGTGAGGTATTCAAGTGAACTAATTGTTACATATTCTTGGAGAATCATATAAATTAAAGCTAATCACAAAATATTAATGAAGGAAGAAGGAGAAGAATTAAAGTTTTGTGACTGAGATTTATAATAGTGAGCAGTTACCTCATAGCATCATGTTTGGATTTTATAAGTAGATATTAGTGAGTAAAGCATATTCAAAACAAGAACAAAAAATGTGTAATGTATGTGGTGAATTTTAAAAATGGATATGCTCTGCCTCAAACTGAGTGTACTGCACACTTTCAAAATATGCAATCCAAATTACATAACTGAAAAAAACCCCTGTCTTTTCATACAGAGCATTACTTTGTTTAAACACATATATGAATCAAATTAAAAGAGGGATAATTTTACACACCTGTAATTTATTAGATTGAAAGGAGTAAATATGAGATGTTTTGTTTGTTTATTATCTTTTTGCCTTTTTTTCTTTTTTTTTTCCTTCAGGTGAAATCGGTGGTATGAAACTAGGGACTAAATGCAACAGATCATATTTTGCCTTTAATATCTTCTAATTTGGGGAAACCCTTACTCTGTTCCTACTGAAAGATTCTTTAAAGGAGATTACAGTTGGGATTCATCCAATTGAGTCCTAGATTTACAAAATAATAATGTTTAAGTCTTAGCCACTTGTTTGAAAATCTGTCTATAATCAGTTCAGAGAAATGCATCACCAATGGCAATACACCTGTCATAGGTGTACCTTAGGATAGGATGAATGATATCCAGATATTGTCCATGGTCTTATATTTTTATCAAGAAAGTGATGATAACCATCTCAGATCCAAATTCAGAAGGCTAGGTTGAAGCAGGTGAATCACAACCGTAGTCATTCCCTGAAAGGAGACTAGAAGTTAAGTTATGAGTTCATTTTTTTGTGAAAATATTCAACAAAGTAATTTTAATCTGCATTCCTTTAGATGTTGTTTTTAATTTTTTTTCCCTCCATAAAGCTCTCTTAAGCAATGGGTCTAAAGTGGTCCAATGGGAGAACAGTTTAGTTTTTTCATTCCAAAATATTTGTTGTTGGACCCTTAGCTCTTCCTTATCCCACAGTCTTGCACAGAGCAAAACACTGAATTTGTGTCCTCCATTGAGGATGCCTCATCTCTCATTTCTAATACAGATGTATCACTGTGAGATGCAGTATCTTCATTATGCAGTACCTTCATTAAGCTCACTTGCATTCTATTTATACCAACTTGTTCAAGATTAAAGTTTGACATAGTGGCTTTTTTGGTGAGGAAAGCTTTGTGTTTAGGAAGTTTCTGCTCTTGTAACGGATCAAATTCTTGATCTTGGCTTGCACAAACAAGTGCAAACTCTTTCAAGTGTGTCATTCCATATCACACTTGCAGCAGTGTCTTTAGTTTTAGTCCAGTCTTATAGCAGTTAGGTGCTTCTTAATGGGTAATGCTACATGATTTCTAAATGGTATTGTAATTCTAGGAGGAGTGAGAAGAGATGAAAATAAGAAGAAACAAACAAACAAAAAGATTACTCATGACAATTTATGATCTTTTCATATGCAAAAAATCAAGAAACACCATTTGAAATTCGTCAATAAGCATGGAGAGAAGAGAGAGGAGAACTCACCATCTGTAATGATAATAATATATTATATCTTACCATCAGAGTTCTCTAAATAATCCATAGATATGAATTAATCCATCTCTGAGGCACATCTGCCTGATTAGTGGGTGTTACAGGAAGAAAGTGAGTTGATGAACAGGAGGTTGAGTGAGTTGTTGAACAGGAGGTTGAGTGAGTTGTTGAAACTGTGTATGGGAACCCTGAGAAGGTCAAAATGGAAATCTCCCAGTGCCCTACTCATACTAAAATGTATCACTTTGCACCAAATATTCATGTGTTTCTGTCTCTTTTTGCAAGGAAAGCCAAGAACCCCATAATAAATAATGTTCTTTTTTAACACAGTAATACTAATGAGTGAATTAGGCCACAGAATCAGGAGTACACAGACATTTAGACTGGACCTAGACCTTCTCAATACCTTTTCTCTTTCCATAGGTAAAATACTGTCTATCCAGGCTGGATTAGGAAAGCACCCAGCAATCAGAACTCTGTAACTTTCTCCTCTAACTCTTGTGTTATCATTTCATTGTTTATCTGTGTAATGGAAAGGTATTGTGCTTAGATAGGTTCACTGCTGCAGAAATTCTAACCAGAAAAAAAGCATACATTTCTTTTTACAGGAAGGGCAGTTAACCACTGGAGCAACTTATTTAGGATTTTTATGGATTCACTAACACTAGAAATGTTTAAGCCAAAATACTCTAAAAGCTATGTTCTAGTTCAAACAGAATTATTTCAGGGAAGTCCTATAACTTCTGCTATGGGAGAGGTTGTATGAGGTATTCACAATGGTGCCTTCTGGCTTCATAATCTATCAAGCTATACGAACCTCTTTCAAGAAATAAAGATGATGGTAACTCTCTATAAATACTTGATAACATGAAACTGCCGGAGGAACTATTTAAGGTGGTTAATGATGGTATTATAAGAAATAATATAGGAATAATGTCCTCAAACTAAAAAGACCAAGGTAGAATATTTAAGAAAGACAGTATTTTCTAGAAGTGAGGTCAATTGCACAATGCAGTAATTTGCAAAATTGAGCTCTATAAAAAGAGCTGTGCAGGAGAAAAGCGAATAAAGCATGTGATTAGTTTGTGGAACAAATCTGTGTTAAAACTGGGTAATTCAAAACCAAGTTGTTCAGAAAGTCCAATGCTGTGTTTTCTTTGGTAATTTTACAAAACAGCTGAATTTTCTTTTTAATTATATTTAGAAATTATTAGAAAATTACTTACCAGCCAGTGTTTTCTCATCTAAGCAGAAGCTTCAGACAGTAATTATTCCACCTGGCATACAGTAGAACCTACCAGGAAAATGGGTCCATTAAAAAAGAGCAAGCTTTCCCTTTGTGACTTTGTTGCTTTGCTCCTTAGAAGTGAAAATATCTCTCTCAGGGACAAACACTTAGCAACAGTGAAGTGTACATCCTTCCACCTCAGTGAAAACTAAATACAAAAGCCAAAATTATGAATTTAGAAAGAGGTAGAGGTGTGACAGTATTTGTAACTATGGTCATGTTTTCTGTGGTTTCCCTCAGCTTTTTTTTTTTTTTTTTAGTTTGTCAGGGCTTTGCACACATTCAGTGTCTAAAGAAGCCTCACAGTGTCTAAAGAAGCCTCATCACTGGCCTGTGTAGAGACAAGTGAGGTGGAGGAGGACGACAAGGTTTGCATTAATTGCACAGCTATCTGTTGTTCCAGGGGCCATTCAAGCATATAATAACTTAAGCAGAGTTTCAGAGTGTTGGAAGCTCTTGCTTTTTGTAATGTTTTGTCAAGCTGATTTCTTACTATAGCACAGTTGGTATTTCTTTTTAAAGTCTTGACAGAAAGCTATAGGTGGTCACATAGCTTTTGTCCTTCTGGCAATACATTTGCAACATTCCATTAGTCAGGCAGGAAGTTGACTGGTACAACTGGATTTTGTTATGTTGAAGTTCTTGATAATGTTCATCTCAGGCAGCACAAAATCTATGTGCAGATTCCCAAAAAGCACGGGATAGGTAGTGATTGCCTTGGTTTGTTAATTAGGGATGATAGCATCTGTGAAATTTGTCTCAGTTTTCATATTCAGATTTCTCAAATTCTGGAGCAGCTTATAGTCTTGATCTATGAAATTTACCCTCAGTTATTCCCAAAATACCCTCAGTCTATCATTCAGTAAATTCAGCAGCATTAGATGAGTTCTGCACCTCTTTTTTTCTTCTGATTCCTTAACAAAATATTTTTTTTTTTCCCAGATTACACAAAGGGTTACATTTTTGTGTCTGTGTTTCTGTTTTAGAAATATCCTTGATGTCAAGTCTGATACTTCTGCAGCTTGAGAATTCATATAGATTGGTGGAATAAGGTAGAGAAATTTAGCCAAGAAAGAGATTCTCTTCTAATATATAAATTAAGTTAGAAAAACATCTGGGAAGATAATAGTACATAAAATTTTGCAATGGTCCATGTTGAAGGAGTCTCTTTTTTAGATCTTGAGCCCAAAAAGCCAGTTACAGTTAAGACAGTTTGACTATTTCAGCCCGTTTCAATTATCTGGAGCTCTCATATACAAATTATTCCCCTTTTCTAGTGGTCCATGGAACTATGGGAGAAGTTAGAGAACCCTAGAGTCTACCAAAAGTCTATTCTGTTTTGTTCTGTTCTTTTTCTTTTTTCTTTTTTTCTTTTTTCTTTTTTTTTTTTCA
>JAAWXA010000034.1:3527903-3611291 GCA_038090715.1 Florisuga fusca
TTTCTAGCCTCAACCATTATCTCAGCTAAAACTCTTTTCTTTTCTTTTCTTTTCTTTTCTTTTCTTTTCTTTTCTTTTCTTTTCTTTTCTTTTCTTTTCTTTTCTTCTCTTCTCTTCTCTTCTCTTCTCTTCTCTTCTCTTTTCTTTTCTTTTCTTTTCTTTTCTTTTCTTTTCTTTTCTTTTCTTTTCTTTTTTTCTTTTTTTCCTTTTTTTCTTTTTTTTTCTTTTTTTCCTTTTTTTCTTTTTTTTCTTTTTTTTTCTTTTTTTTCCCTTTTTTTATGTGCTATAGACCAGTCATGCAGAAATGGATCTACATACAATTGTTGTTATGCCACATGGAAAGCTAAAATTATACGTAGGGACATGTCTACTTTTCAGATTGCATCTGCAGTTTTTGGTCTGGTTTGGTCTTTGACATCTGTCATAACATACTAAAAGATACAAAGCAAAGAATCATATCTGTGGTTGAATCATAGTTACCAAGAGTATTACATGAATTTTCCATCACACTGTTTTTCATAGCAGTTAGAATCTACAAAATCATATTTCTAACATTTAAAACCAGATGATTATCATTTACTTATTATTAGGAAAGGAAAAAAAAAGGATATCCATTAACAAAAACAAAATTATCATTAAGCTAATTAGCCAGTTTCTTGTTCTCATTGAGTTTGTTGCTTCAGTTGTATTTTGCAAATTAAAAAAGAGTTTAATTTTTTTTTTAATGATTTTGTTGTTGTTTCTTGTCATTATAATAATGCATGCACAAATTTACATTGTTTTAGTAAAAAGACTGATCAAAGAAAGTACACACTTAGGGTCTATACCTAATGAATAAAAATAGGCATATCAGCTCCTGTGTCATTCCCCTTGCAGGACAAAGACTAAGGAGAAAACCAGACCACTTTGAGTTTGCTTTTTAAAAAGGGAGGAAATTTAATTTACCTATCTGATTACAAGAGAGACGTTAACTAATTGCTGTGACAGTGTATTTAGTCAGTCTTTCATGATTCTCTATTTTTCAGTTACCATCCATCACCTACCTTTTCCCTATTTCTATTATTAGTATTAATTTTAATTTTGTCTTGTGTTCTGGTAAATTCTTTTACACAGGGTGGATTCTTCCTCTCCCTAAATAGCTGCTGGGTAAAAGTATTCAATAACTTTATCTTAAAGATTTCATTACACCCCCTGAGCTTTTCTGGGGTCCTCAAGGGTTATTTCCTTCATACACAATTGCTGAAATTACACTCCCTCCCCATTCTAAAGGGATGAACAAACTTAAGAGGGGAAGATGAATAAGTGAATAAATAAATAAATAAATAAATAATGCCCCCACACACACCCCCAAGAGTTGGATCATACAAGCTACAATAAGTCATAAACAAAAGGGGAAAGTGATAAAAAACAACAGCAACAAAGCACAATTCCCCAAACAGCTGGCACATAAAACAGCCCAGAGGCAATCTCTCTTGTAGCACACAAGCCAAACACATAGGTATTTATGAACAAAATAATTCAGTTTACTTTCCTTAATGCTCCTGATTCCTCCCTCCTATGACAAAAAAACTGTGGTGCTTATCACAAGAAAGCTGGTACTTTTCCTTGTCACTCGTATAGCCCTTGGTTATGGATGGCCTTAAAAGAAGCCCACGTGTTTTTGATGTTTTGTTGAGATGGGGCAATAAGGGAGATGGAATGACACAGCTATGGACAAAATACACTGTCAGAACAAAGTAAGAGTCACTGGACCAGACATAGTTCAATGGTCTCATATTAATGCTGATAAAATATGTTGAAGGGTCACATGATAAAAATAACTGCCCACCTTCACCCACTCTAAATATCTTGTTTCTGTAGACTATTTAGCTAGAGTAACAAACTTAAAATTATAAAATTTTTGATGCTGTATATGAGACAGATAAATGCCACCCATTGCTGTCTATAGTGGTCTGAAGGACATTTATACAATTCCTTATTATAACCTGAAAATGTCCTAACAGTCAGTCCCAACCATGTTCTTAAATCTTTTCTTTAGTTACATCATGCAAGGAATTGAAGAGAATGTAGTATACTGTTGAAATTCATATTAACACACAAAATAGTACAGGGCTTTTTTACAGATTTTTACAGATAATTTACAGATTTTTATCAACAGCAAAAAAGCAGGAAATCAACTATTAACTTATTTCACTTTTTATATAAAGCATCTAGCAAAATCCTTCATGTTCATTCTGTGAATTTCAGTATTTGATACTTTATTTGTTGCTGAGGCTCAGATATTCTTTAAGAGACAGTTTGCCTGGATAGAGAATTCAGACTTAAGCACAACTTTTACAAAAGAAAACTTTTAATTATCCAAGATGGTTCTGAACCCTGACCTAAACACATGCTACTTCTGGAAACTACAATGCATGTTATGCATCAGAAGATGCACCAATAGGCTGTGTGGAGATTCAGTGAGATCTGGACAGACTGGAGAGCTGGCCAAAGGGAAACCTTAGAGCCCTTCTCTCAGGGAGCAGTAGCACCATGCACCAGTACAGATTAAGGACTCTTCTGCTAAAAAGCAGCTCCATGAAGAATGACCCTGGAGTACTGATGAACAGTAAGTTATCCACAGGACAACAGTGTGTCCTTGTGACCAAGAAAGCCAATGGTATTCTGGAGTACAATAAGAAGAGTGTGTCCAGGAGGTCAAATGAGGTTCTTCTTGCCTTCCACTCTGCTGTGTTGAGACCACATCTGGAGTATTGTATCCAATTCTGGGCTCCCCAGTTCAAGAGGAACAGGCATATACTAGGGAGAGTACAGTGGAGGGCTAGAAGATTAATCAAGGGACTGGAACTTCTGTCTTACGAAGAAAAGCTGAAATACCTGGGGCTGTTTAGTCTGGAGAGGTGAAGACTGAGAGGTATGATTATTAGGGTGAGTGTTGAGAAAAAGGGGACAGTCTCTTTTTAGTGGTGCCCTGTGACAGGACAAGAGGCAATGGACATAAGCTGGAGGACCAGAAGTTTCACCTCAGTATGAGAAGAACTTTTTTTACTGTAAGTGTGGTGGCACACTGGAATAAGCTGCCCAGAGAGATCGTGCAGTATCCTTCTCTAGAGGCTTCCAAGACCTGTCTAGACATGTTTCTGTGTGATCTGGTCTAGGTGATCCTGCTTTGGCAGGACAGTTGGTCTTGATGATCTCCAGAGGTCCCTTCAAATGTCTACCATTATACAATTCTAAGATTTTGAGACACAAACACAGAAAATAATAAAATATAGTGGTCATAATAAACTATAATATCCAGTTACCTCAGAGTTACCCATGGAAGAATAGCACAAAAGACCTCCATTATGTCTTTCTGTGTAAAATCCTTTTCAATAGTTCCAAAATTAAATATATGACTTTTATGGTTAAGTAAGGGGATAGTGACATTTCTCAAACTATTGTTATTAAATCCCAATAATGTATCAGAATCTGCTTGGTATATTCATGGTTCTGCAGCTAAAAAAAAAAAGGCCAAAACAGAAAACAAAGTGTGTTCTGCTCATGCTGTATCAACATAACAAAGCTATGAGAGTGGCTAGAAAGTGATGTTAGAAAGGAGAAGAAAGACTAACCTAAAAACTGCTTCTTAAAAGGTGACACTGCCTTCAAGAATATTCCACTTTTCAGAAAATTTAGTCTTACCTATTATTGACTGAAATACATCTCCTTGTAAGGATAACAGAATAGCAGGTACTGAAATACAGGAAATTTTACTTTGGCATCATGATTTGGAAACATGTGAACATCCCATATTATTGTTTCATTATTTTGGTGTTTATAAACATGTCTGAAAGCATCTGGAAAGGGCTCTAAGTGACCTCTTGAATTCATTGAGTCCAGCTTGCCTACCAAACAGGCCCAGTTAGAATAGGTTGCTCTAGAAGACATAAGTGTAACTGGGCAGGCAAATCATGCTATCAGATAACTCTGGACAGGGAGGAAAACACCAACTACTACCTTCTCATCTCATGCTTGGAACTTAGAGAACATTCCTCACCAAAGTCCTGTTTAAATTCACTAGGAATGATGCTGCCTGGAGAAACTGACAATGATTATGTTAACCACCTGATGGCAAAAGACAGAACAGAACTATCAGATCCCATCTCCAGACCAAATACTTCAAGAGGAGCCAGTAAATGTAAGAACAAACACTGAAAATCAAAAGTTTAAAATTTGGCTCTTCATCTCTGTCTTTTCACCACAATTTTCCATCAAATAGTGATTTTTCCTCCTGCAGCTGTTGTCCAGGAAATAACAATTAGCAAGACACTATTGTAAAATTTTTGAGCCCATATTCCTCATTATATAATTAGAATGATTCAACCAGCATCACAATTAATTACTCCACTTGGTTTAATGAAATTCTTTAATACAATTTCAATTCCTCAAGGGCTAGCAGTACTTTAACTGTGTTAGGCACCATACACCTGCAAGGTGAAAGCCCTTTTCTCAGAGAGATGCTAGTCTGAACAGAGAGGACAGGTAAAGGACTGAAGGGTATCTAAGGGCATGGAAACTGAAATGACATGTCCCTGTAACAGATGAAAAGTAAAACTGGCAATAGAATCAGATTTCAGAATCCCACACTCATCTTTATTTTCATCAGATTGTTGTATGGAAATCTTCATAAATTGAAATTCTCATTAATTCTTTCTAGTCTATATAGTGCACACTTTCCTAGTTAAAAGTTATAATTAGAACATTTAACAAAAGGGAAATGCATTTTCATATTCTCTGTTACAGAAGGTAGCACAGTTTCTTCCTTTGGCATCAAAATTTTGACTTGAATTGTGAAAACAAACAAATCACTAGGAATGAAACATTATTTGATGATACATGTTTGTAGTTACGTCATAGTACTCACATAGTAGAAGATACAACTGTGATCAGAAAATTTTTCCTAAGCAGAAGGAAAAAAATGTTGTTTAAAGTTAACTTTTGACTACGCATTTGTCTTTGTTCTTTTTTTGTTGTTTGTTTGTGTTTTTTTTTTAATAACTTCCCTAATGTATATGCTGGTCATGCTGGTCTTGGACACTTGCAGAATCAGTTTTTCATGATATATAGCATAATTACAAATGTAATTGCTCTTTGACCTAAATCTCAACAAAATAAGTAGCTAAGTGAATACTGAGGTTGTGGCTAAGACATTAAAGAATCTTTTTAGCCAGCTAATACAGGTCACACAGCTTTGCTTAACCCTGTATCTTTGGTGGTTCTGCCTTAAATGCTTTAATGCTGTGAAGATAAAATATAGACACGATAGAATAAAAAGCAATCCACTTGAGGTTGATGAAAAACACCTGGTAATATGCAAGATGCATAAAACTGAGAAAGAATATTTGCTATGCTTCGAAACTTGAATAACTTACCAGCTTCTACAAAGCTGGGAAATTTCTTGCTAAAGTAATGTAAAATTATAGCAAAACATTAGAAGTTATCTGAAATAGCTTTATTTGGGGCTGTAGTTCCATGAGAATATGCTTCATTCAAGGACATTGAAAAACTGTAAGTCTTGCAGTAATTACTGGGTGAATTCTTTGGTCTATGTTAGAAATGATGATTCTTTCTGCTTTTAAGACTGATAATTCACAGAATCACAGAATAGTTGTGGTTGGAAAGGACCTCTGAGATCACCAAATCCAACCATACACACACTCAATAAGAAAAAAAAAACAAAAACAAAACCCCCAAACAAACAAACAAAAAAACCAAAAATAAACAAATAAATCAATAAACAAAAAAATACCAACGAACAAAAAAGAAAACAACATTAAAAACAAACAAACACACAACAAATCCCCTACAATTTCAGCCACTAGAGCATGCACTGAAGTGCTACATCTACACATTTCTTAAATACCTCCAGGCATGGTGACTCAGCCACCACCCTGGGCAGGCTGTTCCAGTGCCTGACCACTCTTTCAGTGAAGAAATTCTTCCTAATATCTAATCTAAACCTCCCCTGCTGCAATTTCAGACCAATTCCTTTGGTCCTGTCATTATTCACTTGGGAGTGCAGGCCAGCAGCCACCTCCCTACAGCCTCCTTTCAGGTAGTTGTAGAGGGCAACGCAGTCTTCCCTCAACATCCTCCTCCCCAAGCTAAACATGTCGAGTTCCCTCAGCCACTCCTCATATGACTTATTCTCTGGGCACCTCACCAGCTTAATAGGTCTCCTCTGGACACGTTCCAGCACCTCAATCTCCTTCTTGTAGTGAAGGGCCCAGAACTGAACACAGTACTCAAGGTGCAGCCTCACCAGTGCTGAGCAGAGAGGCACCATCACTTCCCTGCTCCTGCTGCCATGCTATTCCTGATACAAGCCAGGATTCTGTTGGCCTTCTTGGCCACCTGAGCACACTTCTGCCTTATGTAGAACTGTCTGTTGACCAGCATCCCAAGGTCCTTTTCTGCTAAGGAACTTTCCAGACTCTCCTCCCCAAGCCTGTTGTGTTACCTGGGGTTGTTTTGATCAAAATGTAGGACCAGGCACTTGCCTTTATTGAACATCATACAACTGGCCTTGGCCAATTGATACAGCCTGTCCAGGTCTTTCTGTAAAGCCTTTTTACCTCAAGCAGATCAGCACTCCCACCCAATTTAGTGTCATCTTCAAATTTACTGAGGGTGCATTCATTTCCCCTTGTCCAGATCATTGATAAAGATGTTAAAACAAGACTGTTACCAAGACTGAGCCCTGAGGGACACCACTGGTGTCCTGCTACCAACTAGAATTGAATCCATTAATCACAGCTCTCTGGGCAAGGCCATCCATCTATTTTTTTATTCAGTGTAGAGTACACTTGTCTATGCCATGATTCACCATCTTCTCAAGGAAAATATTGTGGGAAATGATGTCAAAAACCTTACCAGACTCCAGATAGACAATGTCTGCAGCATTGCCCTCATACCCATGTGGGTTACATGGTCATAGAAAGAGATCAGGTTGGTTAAGCAAGACCTTCCAGAGACGCTGTCTGGCCCTGATCTCTGGAATGATCCTCTCCATGCTCTTTCCCAGTACCAAGGTCAGGCTGATAGGTCTGTAGTTCCCCAAATCTTCCTTCTGGCCCTTCTTGTGGATGGGCATCATATTAGCCCCCCTGCATCCAGTAAGGGATGGAGATTGTCCCTGGCTCTCTTTATTGTTGTTTTATTTATAAAAACTTAAGTTGTTCCATATGTCAGTGGCCAAGTTGAGTTCCAACTGGGTTTTTACCTTCCTAATTTTCTCTCTGTATAACCTAAAGAATTCTCTGTACTCCTCTTGAGTTGCCTGTCCCATCTTCCAGGGGTGGTAAACCCTCCATTTTTAGCTAAGTCCCATCAAAATCTTCCTGTTCAATGAGGCTTGCCATTGAACTTGCCATTCCCCATCCTTTAATCTTACAGCACATAGGGACAGTCTGATCCTGGGCTTTTAAGATTTCTTTCTTGAAAAGCATTTAACCTTCCTGGACCCTTTTGCCCTTCAAGACTGTCTCCCAAGGGACTCTCTCAACCAGTGTTCTGAACAGGCCACCCTCCAGAAGTCCAAGGTAGAGGTTTTGCTAAACCCCATCCTTACATCACTAAGAATTGGAAACTTTACCAACTGATGATCACTGAGACCATGATGACCTCCAACCCCTACATCTCTCACTAGTCTTTCTCTGTTTGTGAACAGGAGGTCCAGCAAGGCATCCCTCTCCAGTAGGCTCACCTACCAGCTGTGTCAGGAAGTTATTAGTAGGTTGAAATTGCCAACCAGAATAGGAGCTGACAATCATGAGACTTCAGCCATTTGCTAATAGAAGACTTCATCTGCCCCCTCATCCTGTCTGATGTGGTCTATAACAGACTCCCAGCACAGTATTTCTCTTATTTGCATTTCCCTTCATGTTTACCCTTTGTTAGGCAACCTTATCATTGCTGAAATCAAGCTCTATACAATCAAAACACCCTCTAATGTATAGAGCCACACCACCACCTCTCCATCCTTGCCTATCTCTTCTGAAGATCTGAGAGCCATTCACTGCAGCATTCTAGTCATGACAGTCATCCCACTACCTTTCCATGATGACAACTACATCATAGCTGTCCTGCTGCATAATAGCTTCCAGCTCATTATGTTTGTTGCCCATGCTATGTGCATTAGTGCAGATGCACTTGAGATGACCCAGCCTTGTCCCTTTATCCCTAGGCTCATCACTGGTGGGCTTGGTTATGTCCCCTTCCCCTATCAAGTCTGGTTTAAAGTACTGTTCATGAGTCTTTCTCACTCTTCCCTAGTAGTCTTTTCCTGCTGTGGGATTTTCCCCCTCATTGTGAGCAGGCCTGAACTAATTTAAGACATTTTGTTTTCTTCCTCATGCCTATGCAGAAGAACTGGAAGAAAAATTCTGCTGAGAAGAGGATATTTGTTTAACTTCTTTTTTTTATTTTTTTTAATATTTCAATTTCTTGTTTGATGTTGTATAACCTTAAAAAAAAGAGAAAAAGGGTTTAAACATATTTTCTAAATATGTAACCTAATAGTGATTGTCCATTTATACAAAGTGTTGTGCTTTACATAATATATTATAATACTATAAGATAATACAATGTGCATGTAAACAAAAATGTAAAGACTTAAAAATATACAAGAAAATCTTAATTAAAAATGTCTCCAGAGGAAATACAATATGGTGATTAAAATTAAATTGATGAAGAGGTAAATTCAATCTGAAGTGTACTAAACAGGGTGTGACTGCAAGTAGTTTACTGAGTCTTTCAATGCCCTGTCTCCTAATGTCCAGTAAACCACTATTAATAATTAATTGTTTTGTCTTACCTTTCCTTGCTTCTCACCTGGACAGACAGGAGATCAGTATTGGAATCTGTAAGCACACTGCCAACAAAAGCAAAGTATCTACATATAACTGAATTATTCCTGAAGACGAGTATATACGTAGACATCTGAATAGGAAACATAGTCCCCAGAAACAGATGAACTGCCAGCTACAATGTCTCTGTGGACAGATTAATTATCTCTCGCTGATTGGAAATAATATAAACTTACAATGTAAGTTCAGCCTTTAAAAGTTAAGCCTAATCAATTCCTGGAAAAAAATGTTATGGGTATCCATCATGAGAACTATACTGTCTGTTCGTCAATAACCGTATCATGAATTTTTATATCTGAGCTAGTTTTCCTACCTCCTTCATAGCACAAGAGAACTGCTACCCCGAGAGAATGATTTCCCGAGTATTGTGCTTGGCAGATGCACAAATAATTAAATGTACCATCCTCTGGTGACCACCTATCATAGAGGGATAGGATTGGGATTATTTGTCTAGAAAAGGATGAACACACTAAAATTTCTTCTTTTTTGTACTGACTTAAAAGGAAGCATAGATGACTCCACTGTAGATTGCAGCACAAAATTTATAGCCACCCAGGATACTATAGCATTTTCTAGTAATAGTACTACACACAGAGTACTGAAAGAATTGGCAGATGCAGTCGCCAAGCCACTCCCCATGATATTTGAAAACTCATGTCAGTCAGGTGAAAAGTCAACCATCATGGATTCACTAAGGGTAAATCCTGCCTGATGAACTTAGTGGCTTTCCATGATAGGGCAATGACATCATCAAACAAGGGAAAACTTATTGATCTGATCTATCTGGACTTCTGCAAGGCCTTAGACATGGTCCTCCATAATATACTACGCACCATATTGGACAGATATGGATTTGATGGGTGCTCTGTTCAATGCATAAGGAACTGGGTGGATGGTCACATCCAGAGGGTAGTGGTCAGTGGCCTGAAGTCCAGATGGAAATGAGTGACATCCCTCAGGTCCCTCACCGGGACCTGTACTGGTTAATGTTTTTATCAGTGATACAGACAGTGAGATTGAGTCCACCATCAGCAAGTTTGCAGAAGACACCAAGCTGAGTGGTGCTGTTGATAAACCAGAGGGGTGGGATGGACCTAGATAAACCAGAGAGTGGGCTGAGGTAAACCTCATGAGGTTCAACAAGACCAAGTGCAGAGTCCTTCATCTGGGTTGGAACAGTCCACATCATCAGTACAGGATGAGGGATGAGGTTTTTGAAGGCAGCACTGAAGAAAAGGACTTGGGGGTGCTGTTAGATAAAAAGCTGGACATGAGCCAACAGTGTATGCTTCTAGCCCACAAGGCCAATTGCATCCTGGGCTGCATCAATAGAAGTGTGGCCAGCAGATCAAGAGAGGTGATTCTGTTACTTTGGTCTGCTCCGGTAAGACCTCACCTGGAGTACTGTGTCCAGCTCTGGAGCCCTCAATACAGAAAAGACATGGACATGATAGAGCAGGTCCAGAGGATGAGAGGGGGCTGAAACACCTCTCGTATAAAGACAGGCTGAGACAGCTGGGCTTGTTCAGCCTGGAGAACAGAAGGCTCCAGGGACACCTAATAATGACCTTCTAGTATCTTAAGGGGGATTAGAGGATAGCTGGAGAGAGACTGTTTACAAAGGCCTGTAGTGGTAGGAAAAAAAGTGGTTTTAAATTAGACAAGAATAGATTTAGACTGGATGTTAGGAAGAAGTTATTTACCATGAGGTAAGTGGCAAAAAGGTACAAGTTGCCAAGGGAGGTAGCTGAGGTCTTATCCCTGGAGATATTCAAAGTCAAGCTTGACAAGGCTCTGAGAAACCTGACATAGTTGAGGCTGTCCTTGCTTACTGTAGAGGGGTTGGACTACACGACCTTTAGAGGTCTCTTCTAACCCAAATTATTCTGTAATTCTGTGATTCACTTGGTCTTCAGAACCCTCTGTCTGAAGGCATGAATTTCCCCTTGGTTTCACGAAAGGATAAGTCTGGATTTTAGACTCCGAACATTATAGACATTGGTACCTAGAAGTCCAGAATGGAGAAAGAGGAGGGCCAAGCCTACCTTGCTGTCAACATTTCCTAATGGTGTTTTTCATTTTTTATAACTTTGCTAACCAAGGTTACTAACTTTTCAGTGGATAGCTACTATTTGTCCCGTTCTGTGAAATTTCATTCTTTGCATTTGTTGTATACTGGAGGGTAAGCAGCATGTGAGAGCATCTGGTTTGTTAAGTTACTTTGTTCGAAGCTATATAAAAGAAATAACATCTAAAAATAAAGTGATAAATTAAACATAGAGACACACAGAGCTAACACACAGGTGATAATGGAGACAATAATGAAGCCCAGAGCTCTACAGCTACTGGCTGATGGACCACTAATAAAACTACTCAGACATAGCCTTGCAGAGGGTCAGACTGAAAACCAGGACTCAAGAGTGACATAAATATTATGAGTTATCATAAGGGCTTGTGGAATTGTGCAAAACTTGTTATGAGATGATTAGTGAAGTGTCAAAGTGGGGGTTAGGGGGAGATGAGGATGCTGAGGGTGGTGGAAGAATAAGTCCAAGAGAATAGAAAAGAGGACAGATAAAAGTGGCAGCCACATGCATGCAAGCTTCTGGTCTGTGTGCCTGTGTGATGATGCTCTGTGCAAGATCACAGAAGTCTGCCCTACCCCTTGTTAAATAATATTCTTGGCTTTTCTCGCCTGTGAAAATTTATCTGTCCTACATGTGAGTGCTGCAAAATCTAAGTGCCAGAAGGGCACTCAGGGTGACAGGGCCCATACATCTAGGTATTACCATCCAGAGAGAACAGAGTGCAGAGTTTGTCTGACAGAAACTGTGACCACTGGTCACATGCCTCATAGGTGCATATGTCAGCAACTGTGTATGTGTATGTGCACATGTATGCCAGAGAAATCACAGAATGTTATGGATTGTAAGAGACCTCGAAAGATCATCAAGTCCAACTCCCCTGCCAGAGCAGGGTCACCTATGGCAGGTCACAGAGAAATGAGTGAATTCTGAATGTCTCCAGGGAAGGAGACTCCACCAACTTCCCTGGGCAGCCTGTCCAGTGCTCTGTCACCCTTACAATGAATAGTGGTCTGTATGTGGTATTAATTACAGCAACTAGACAGACACATTTATTTCTTTTTATTCAGTTAAACCTGCATGCATGTGTGTGGGTGTATAATTTTCTTGCTTATTTCAAGCTGAGCTAGCTGGTGAGTAAGAGGATACATGTCTGTGTAGAACCAGTGGTGCATAGCGGGTTCAGGGTGAAGTTACAGATATTATATAGACTGAGTTTGTGCTAATACTCAAGGCATCCCTGACCATAGGCATGCCTGTGAGATGACTAGCTGATTGCACACATAGTTAAGCCTGAAGAACGTTATGAAAAACAACAGAGATTTGCTACATCTGCTTTACATTTGGAATCTGAGCAGGAGATGTTTCTTAGGGAAGTTTGTTGTCTTTCCTCTATGTGAACTGTTTAATGAATATAAAACCCACATCATTCTTTACAACCGTGAACATAGTACCTTTCACAAAGCACTTACTTCTGTCCGTTCACCCTTTCCCTTCTAGTGGCAAAGCCAGTGTTTTTGTTCAAAACTTTTCCAACTGATCTGTTTTATCCAAGGGGATAGTGCATGCACAGAGCCAAACCTTGCCACTTCCTTTGTAACTTCTCTCTTATTGCCACCTTTTTATCCCGTACTGAAGAGTGGCTTAAAGAAAAACAGAGGTCAGTCCAGATTTCACAAATCAATATTTCACTTAGCAATTCAGTCATGGATCAGAAACATAGCTATATCCCAGCAAAGGAAATCAAGGCTTTATCCTTCCCCCATTGGAACTATATTCAGAAAAAAAACCCCAAAAAACAACGAGTCAAACTCCCGAGCTAGGATTTGGAGATACAAGCTACTTCCTGAAGTAAGCCACTTTCCTTTGATTATACAATGTACTTTTACTTAAAGCACATTCTGCCATAAGATTTTAAGAGCCTAGTTCCCAGATCCTATACCTGCCTTGGGAAAGGGACCTGAGTGGAAGGTTTACTTGGGTTTCTACAAGGGTAATAAAGAAGGGAGTGTTAAGAAAATCATGGTAATTAGGTACATTGCCTGAAAATATCAATTTCAGATCATTCCCCTTCCATTTCATATTTCATTTGAAGTGTTCAAACTGTTAGATCTTCACTGACATTTCTGTGGCTAAATTTTAAATGAAATGCATTCTTACCAGGGACGTTTTTCTAATACAGACAATGCACATTTTTATTCTTAATACTATGAGGCTTTCAAGGACTTTTTTCTCCTTTTTGAAATGCACTTTGCAGCTGCATCCTCTCTCTTGTGGACTGAAGCAATATCCTACATCAAATTAACATTGACACTAGAAAAGGACAGATTTTGTACTCTCCTATCTCTTGATTTCAGTCTAGCTTTTAGTTAAGCATTTAGTTTTGGTATCAGTTGATTCAAAAATCAGCATAAACACACAGATTTCGATGTATCTAGAGTTTATTGCCACTTGTTTTTAAGCCATACTTTTTTAAAAAAGCTAATATATCTTCCTTGTGTAACCAAGCATACAGAAACACATCGCTGGCTACATACCACTCTTCTTTCAAAACTAAAGTGCAAAACAAGGACTTATAATGTGCCCTCATTAAAGAGGCAAAAAAAGATTCAGGTTTTTCATCTGAAGTGCAGCCACAATTCTGAACACTGAGGAATTCACTAACTCAATTTAAGAATGAGAAAAAAAGTAGTGCCTGAGTTACAGAAGTCAAAAAAATTCATTCTATGAGATCTGTTAGCAAGTGTCCATCTTACAGACTTTCAGAGATGTGAAAGATGCTATAAATTTCTGAGCAACTCATATTATTTTCAAGATTTCACTTCAGCTATTGGGTTATCAGGTTTTCTGTGGTGTACTCCAATGTATCAAGTTTCTGTTAAACTGTAATTTACTAATTTGGGTACTAATGACAAATATTAAACTTCAATACACAAAGTATTCCCAAACCCAAATATTAAAAAAAGGCAAGACAGAATCACAGAATCATGTGGGTTGGAAGGGACCTCTCAGATCATCAAGTCCAACTCTTAATCTGCTGCCACTGTGGTTACCAGACCATGGCACTGAGTGCTACATTCAGTCTCTCCTTAAAAACCTTCAGGGACAGAGAATCCACCACCTCCCTGGGCAGCTCATTCCAGTGCCTCTCTGTAAAGAATTTCTTCCTAATACCTAACCTAAACCCCCACTGATAGAGCTTAAGTCCATTCCCTCTAGTGTTATTGGTAGCTACTTGGGAGAAGAGACCGACTCTCCCCTGGCTCCAACCTCCTTTCAGGGAGCTGTAGAGAGTGATGAGGTCTCCCCTGAGCCTCCTCTTCTCCAGACTGAACACCCCCAGCTCCCTCAGCCCTTCCTCACAGGACTTCTGCTGGAGTCCCTTCACAGCCTCCTTGCTCTTCTCTGGACCTGCTCCAGGACCTCAATCTCCTTTCTGAACTGGGGGGCCCAGAACTGGACACAGAACTCAAGGTGTGGCCTCACCAGAACTGAGTACAGGGGAAGAATCACCTCCCTGGACCTGTTGGCCACTCTGTTTCTAACACAAGCCAGGATGCCATTGGCCTTCTTGGCCACCTGGGCACACTGCTGGCTCATGTTCAGCTTCCTGTCACTCCAGACTCCCAGGTCCCTCTCTGTCTGGCTGCTCTCAGCCACTCTGTGCCCAGCCTGGAGCTTCCCATGGATTTGTTGTGTTCAAAGTGCAGGACCCGGCACTTGGCAGTGTTGAACCTCATCCCATTGGAATCAGCCCAACTCTCCAGTCTGTCCAGGTCCCTCTGCAGAGCCCTCCTGCCTTCCAGCTGATCCACACTAACCCCCAGCCTAGTGTTGTCTGTGAATTTGTTAAATCATCAATGAAGATATTAAACAGAATTGGCCCCAACACTGATATTCTTGGGGGACACCACAGCCACCAGTTGGATCAGCACCATTCAGCACCACTCTCTTGGGGCCTCCAGCAGTTCCTAACCCAGCACAGAGTGCTCCTGTCTAAGCCCTGGGCTGACAGCTTTTTCAGGAGAATGCTTTGGGAGATGGTGTCAAAGGTTTTGCTGAAGTCCAGGTAGACTCCATCCACAGCCTTACCCTCACCCACAGGCGGTCACCTGGTGATAAAAGGAGATCAGGTTGGTCAGACAGGACCTGCCCTTCCTAACCCCGTGCTGGCTGGGTCTGATCCCCTGTTCGTCCTGCAGGTGCTCTGTGGTTGCCCCCAGGATGATCTGCTCCATAACCCTGCCAGGCACTGAGGTCAGGCTGACAGGCCTGGAGTATCCTGGGTCCTTTTTGTGGACTGGTGTGACATTTACCAACTTCCCAATCATCTGGGACCTTCCCAGTGAGCCAGGACTGTTGGTAAATGATGGGGAGTGGCTTGGTGAGCTCTTCCCCAGCTCCCTCATCACCCTGGGGCGGATTCTGTCTTGTCCCATAGACTTGTGAGGATCCAAGTGGCTCAGCAGGTCACTAACCATTCCCTCCAAGGGGGGTACTCATCTTCTTATTTCTCTCTACAAGACCCAGAAGCAGCTGTCCTCAGGACAACCTGTCTTACTGTTGAAAACTGAGGTAAAGAAAGAGTTAAATACCTCAGCCTTTTCCTCATCTTTGGTAACTATATTTTCTTCCATGTCCAACAAATAATGGAGGTTTTCCCTGCCCCTCCTTTTACCGCTGATGTATCCACAGAAAGATTTTTTGTTATTCGTAATGGAAGTAGCAAGATTGAGTTCAAATCATGCCTTCACCATTAAAATGGAATAAAAATATTATCAGAAAGTTTTTGCTCATAAAATAGGAATATGATAATTCCTCATAAAGATTTTTGTTTATTTAAGTCCATTTGCTGGCATGCCCTATATTTCTGCTGTATTTGGGTCTCCATGTAGGGTTATGTCTGATTAAGGATGAACACAGCATTCATTCAAGAAACTAAGAAAACTGCCATATAGTCAGCTACTGTGTGGTTCTTTTTTAAAGTCTCACAAAGTAAAATCATCTCTGAAAATGTTCAGAAATATGCAGCTACTCTGAATCATCATAAAATTGCTTTGATAGAAAACTGATTAGATCCAAGAGGGTCTAAATTATAAAACAAAACCTAATTTTTCTTGAAAAATGGCTTTCTTCCAAATAGGTCAGTGGAACACTCTTAATATCTACAAACTCTAGACCTAATTCAAAGACAAGACCTATTTTTCTTTGGGGATTATTTGAAAGTAAGATACCAAATTTTGCAGAAATACATCCTGATGTATCAAAGTATTTATCCTTAATTCTATATATCTGCAGAAAGCATTGCTGAATAGAATAAAGTAGCAATATCCAAGTATACCTTAGATTTTATTTTTGTAGTAATAGAAAATTTTGAGTAACATCAGGCTCTTATCTTGACAAGGATTACATATTCAGTGGGAAAAGGACCTCAGTATGCATGTTCAGAGTCTGACAGTTCAACAGCATTGCTATAAACTACTCAGGGAGAAAAAAGGTCTAAAAATCCTAGGGGACCCTTAAGGTACAATACCAAGCCTCACTGAATCCAGTGAACATATTTCTACTGATTTAATTATTTTCACTGACTTATTAAAACTTGTTAAGGTATGAAAACTTGTTAACATTAGTTTTAGTGGCATCATACATGCAGAAGTTGGCTGTTCTTTCTGAGACACTTGATTTAGCTTTGTCTCCAGGGAATGGAGAAAGCTAAATGCTAGATTAGATATCTAAGATGTATGGGCTGAGATATCTTTTGGGAGAGCTCATCTTTCTGTTTTGACTTTAAATGGGGCACAAATAATAAGTTTTAACTAGACAGCTGGCATATGGATGGCTGAAACTGAGGCAAGGACAACTGTAGCTGATAAATAAAAATACAGGCAGAAAAGGCAAGGACTTACTTTAATTCTGCTGCGGACCATCTGAAAATATATACAGACCAAAAACTACCATTCCAGTTATCCTTGCATTTATTTAGCAGTATCTTTCCAAATTGATCACAGAGATGAATTTGAACCATTTCAAAGAGTGAGATCTGCTTTGCCAGTATGGGGTCTAATTCTATATGCCATGCATATGTGAGCTCTCAAAATTATGGGGGGGGAAAAAAAAAAAAAGTATTATGTAGAATCTGCTCAGAGAACAATATGAAAGAAGAATCACAATAGCCATGCCAAAGCCCAAAGCATCAATACATTTCTCATTCACTACCTAAGACAATTCTTGCAGAAACTAGGGAGATGTCATAAAGTAAAACACTTTTGAATGAACAAACATACCTTAAGTCACTTCAGGATAGAGCCATAATGGCTTTGAAATACCCATCTCTAACTTTCTGTTTTCTTTTTTGTCTGATCTTTCTTCTCCCATGCCCAACATTTCATAATTATGGCTAAATATAGAGAGAATAAAGAAAACCTGAATTGAAGGTTAATCCCCAACAGTTAAATTCAAGAGTTCCCTTTGATAAAAAGCACTTGAAGTAAAAAACACACACAAAATTCTGATTAGTTTTCAGAGTCTGTTTAATAACAAAATGTAAATGAAATTACCTTAAAAATTCTTTTATTTCTCAGCTGTTCTTTTGAATGTCCTCAGTTTAGAAATAATCCATGATGGATCAATAAAACAACAATACTTACTTGTATATTTTATAATATCTTCAGTGATTGCAATCAGATCTCAAAGAAGTGCAATTAATTCAAAGAATATAGACCTCTAAATAAGCCACAAAGTCCACCTGGATTTTACTAAAATGAATTAGACTACATTTTCATAATGACCTATGAAAAATCAGTGATTGTAATCATACTACTAATTTGTTATTAGTCCTGTACCACTATTTCAGGTTTTCGATCTGTATGATTTACAGCATCCTTAGTGGCACCAGAATCAGTACGTGTATTAAAGGATGTAAAGCTGTGTACATCTGTAAAATAAATTATTTATCTGTTTTGAAAAAAACAATGAGTTAGATAGAATTCTTCTGCAGAAAGTATTGCAAATATATAAGTGTATTTCTTAGGAACAAACATGGAACTGAGTAAGCTGAATGAGCTTAAAACACAAAAATAAATTATTTAATATCATTTAAAAAAATTGTACTCAGGAAAGGTTGAACAAATATGTGTTAGTCTTGCAACATACTTTAAATGATCATTAGAAAATTACAGGCTACTCTCTGTATTTACTAGTTATTTAGCCAGTTCTCTGTGTTTAGTTCTTACATTTTTGAAGGAATCAGAAGTATCCTTTAACACATTTCTTTAGTCATGTACAGTGCTGAATGTGCCAAAGAGGGAGAGGGATAGTTATTTTTATTCATAAAAGAGGAAAAAAAAAGTGTCCTGCACTAAAAGCAGTATTCTGTCCCATATGAAGTTTTCCCTTACTGGTCTAAAATCTTAGAGGAGGATCCAGGGAAGAGACAAGGGTTTTCTTCACAATAGAGACCCTTCATAGTGCTTTCAAACATATTGCTTCAATGGTAGACCACCTGGACTGCTGCTTCTAGTAGAAACATCTTGATTTGCTGTACTAGGTGAAGATCTACTGAGTATGACCCTAGCAATCAAGTTTTGCTATACAGCTGTATAAAAGGACTAACTAGTTACAATTTCAGTGGCAAACTCTGTTCTTCCACTCTTTATCACAAGGAAATTAAGCCACAACCATTCAAACAACTGAACATGACTTTTCATGATCAGTAACTTCATTTTATAGAATCATAGAATGTTTTTGCTTGGAAAGATCCTTAAAGACCGTCTAGGACCACCCTCCCTGACATGAACAGGGATATCTCCCCCCAGACCAGGTTGCTCCAAGTCCCATCCAACCTCGTCTTGACCACTTTCAGGGAGGGGACATCCACAGCTTCCCAGAGCAACCTGTGTCAGTGTCTCATCACTGGGACTATTTTTGACTTAATTTCAGAGTAGTCTCAAGCCCTATTTTTCTATTGTGTCTGAGTGAATGCAACATGAAAATCCCAGCAACTTCCTTTTAATTGATGTATAGTCATAGAGAAAAGAAAAAAAGTTCCATTCACTCTGTATCTGAACATTTAATATTTACGGTTTCTGGGTTTTTTTGTTTTGTTTTGTTTTGTGTTTTTTGTTTTTGTTTTTGTTTTGTTTTGTTTTGCTTTGGTTTGCTTTGTTTTGTTTTGTGTTTTTGTTTTTGTTTTTGTTTTGTTTTGTTTTGTTTTGTTTGTTTTGTTTTTCATTGCTGCAGGTTAATATGGATACCCTGCACACATGTGAAGAATTCAGATCCTTTAGCCTGGAGATTTATGAGGTTTATTTATTTCATCATTAACAATTACATATTTAAATTTTTAAAAATTATTCTGAAGTTAAATGTTTCTTCTGCCTTGACATGTACCTATAAATTTTACTTCAAGCAAATGCTCCATTCCATTCTTCCAAATACACTTATAGTCCCTTCCAAACCTCTTCCAGACACAAGAAATTCTTTGCAGTATTCCATATAAGATCTTACCAGCATCTTTTGCTGTAATGTTAAAAATTCATTTTTTATATGAAAAGCAAAAACAACAACAACAACAAAACAACATGAAACCTGATCCATTCTAGAACTGTGTTAGACTTTCCATGATTCTACAAGACAGGTATCTCATAATTATCCTGTTATCCACATATATGTAAAGATCATGTCCCTCACTAGTTCCAATGGCAAAATCTCTTGCCTTTAATTTCCATTTCTTTTCTTCTAGTCACTGAAATGTATTATTTTATGAGGATTTACCAATTTTTAATATCTCAGTTCTCAATATTCTTAAAAGTTACAGGAACCTGAAACATTAAATAAAATTAGAAATTAAATTAAAGAAAATTATAATAATATTAATAAAAATAAAGAAAATATAGAATAATAGTAGTAATAATAATAATAATAATTGTTATTGTTATTTCCTTACCTTTATCCAAAGCAGTCCAGCTCTGTAGACAGAATTATACTGAAAATACTATTAATATAACATACACCAGCTTTTCAGACTTTACTCTTTCTGTGTCCAATGGCATAAAACAAGTGCAAAATACACAGCAAACTGAAGAAATTTTTTCTGGGCTGAGAGAGATGATGTTTCATTTAATCCTCTCCCTGTTATTTAATGGGAATGTAGCAGTCCTTCAGCTACTTCATGCATCTTCTGTATGCATGTTTTTGAGTTTAAAAGTTTTTATCTTTTTTTTTTTGTTTTCAGGGCTATTATATACTTCATCATAGATGTACACTTTTGTGACATCGTTATGTAGAAAACTGTACTAAAGCAGAAATAACAGCTGGGAACATTGTCACAACCGTACCTATAGATGAAGCTGGAATGGAAAGAAAATTGCAGAAAATTAATTAATTGTTTTGGGATAAAGATAATATATTGAAAGTTGTTGATTCCCGTATTTCTCATGAGCAAAATTGAATGGAGATTTTGCCTGAAAAGTGTGAACTGAAAGAAAACAGGAAAAAAAAAAATAAAATCTCATTTTAAAGTTTGAGCTATAGCAGCATCCCTGGAGGTGAGTAAGGTGCTGGCCTCTTGACTCCAGTCATTACACCGAGGGGAGAGGGAAAAGCCAACTACTGACTGAGAGCAGGAAATATGATGGCCCTCCTACAGAGTAAGAAAGAGTAAGAGGATTGTGTGATCAGACAGCCCCTAGGAAGCTGCTTTTAGAACTGTCTATAGAAAATATAAAAAAGTTTTTTAAAAAAAACAAAAAATAAAAATAAAAAAGCTTTGTTTCTGCCTTGACACACCTTAAAAAGGATATATGCTCATTGCAGTCAGCAATCTTGGGAGCAAATGCTTCTGCTTCAGTATTAGGTCACAAATCCTGCCGAAATACACTAGAAGTTTCAAGTTTGGCATGACAAAGAATTTCTGTAGCTTTAAGGAGAGACATTTGTGACTTGTGATGGCAAATTTGGGAGGATTAAGTGCATACTTTGAATATATTTTCAGTAGCACAAAATCTACAAGAGCAACCAAAACATCTTTTCTGTACAAAGCAGGACTGGACAAGATTCTTCATCTGAACGAGGGAGCAGAATGAAGATTGGAGGGCAGACACATTGAGCAGAAACACAAAGTTCATGTGCCTGTTTTGGACGGAATGTTTTTTTCACAGGATTCCTTACTGTAAATCCATATTGAATAAGTGAGAAAGATAGGGTAATGAGTTAGAAAGAAAAAAAAAAAGTATTTGATGCAGAGTCCTGAAGTTCAGTAGGAAGAGTTTGGCTGGTATTAATGAGATTTGGATTAAGACACGGATTTTCATCTTTAAAATTCCCATACTCTGGGGAAATTAATGACAAAGGGGACAGGATTATTTTAACTGAACTTCTTTAAGGACTCTTTTCAGGTTTTGCTGAAAGTGCTATAAAGAAGTCAGACAATCTGATTTGTAGCAGAAGTTACAATGTGAAATAACACCTACTGTTGTTACTTGTTTCTCTCAGGGTATTAAACACTGAACAATCACCAACCAAAAAGAGTTTTTTGTGTTTCTTTCATTGTGTATGCTGGATGACACAAAATACCTGAACTGAAGAAATTAATGATGAAAACCTGACTTCACAAGAACACAGTGTGAAAGTACCACCATGTTTTATTCTGATGTTGCACCAATTATTCATTTTGATCCCCAAATGAAGAACAGTATTCTGTTTGAATCTACCCTTAGCCTTGGGAGTTAAAGTGATCTATATTACTACAGTGACATTGACAACTTTCAGAATGGTGTAGAATTGTTTTGAAAGCTTTATATCAAATATGTAAGTTGGTGTGCACACTGTTTACAAGATGAATTTCACCAGTGCATGCTTCTCCATTGCCTTATAATAAATTGATTCTATTTCAGCAGCATATATAACTTCTAACAGAGATAGAGGCCCCAGGTGAACAAGCTACCTTGCAAATGTTTAATGAGGGAGTATGCCAGACCTAAACTGTTTATCATCAAAACCAGAAACAACACCAGGGCTTCAATCACTTTGAAAAGCAGAAAAATGACGTGATCGACTGATTATTCCTCACGATTTCTCAAGTCTTTAATAAAACATACAGTGATTCTTCATTCTCATTTTCTTTATAATTTTAGTAGGAAACAACTATGTACAGTAAGTGATAAATGCTAACTTTTGACATTTGCTTCATTTGCCAACTGAGAAGTTCATCATGACAGATTCCTTCCTACCCTATGTACTCTCAGATGTTGTCCTCAATAATAAAAACAGTCTGAAAAAAGAGGAAACACCAGGATACTTCCTAAAGAAACCTTCCTTAGATTTTAGCCTTCATTAGACTTCAACCTTCCTTCCTTCTTTCCTTCTTTCCTTCTTTCCCCTCTTCCCTTCTTCTCCTCCCCCCTCCCTTTCCCTTTCCCTTTCCCTTTCCCTTTCCCTTTCCCTTTCCCTTTCCCTTTCCCTTTCCCTTTCCCTTTCCCTTTCCTTTTCCCTTTCCCTTTCCCTTAAATTATTTCTTCTTCACTCACTAGCTGCTATTCAAATTTCATGCCATTGCCTCTTCTGCTATCCTGCAGTGAGAGGAAACTGAAGAGAACTGATGAACTAAGTTCTAATTTGATGTTTCAAAAGGAACTTTTTGATTTTTAATTAACCTTGCACAAAGAGGAAAAACTGAAATTCACCTCTTCGTTCTTGTCTGTGCATGCTATCCAGGCTAGTGTTGGTAGGAGTGAACAAGAGGGATTGGGCTGAGAAGGGTGAAATTGGCACCTCGTTCAAGCACTCCACTGCTATTTGCACAAAATGAGACAAGACTACCCTGCAGTAATTACTCTCTGAAGGGGGAAACAGGTAGGAGAGAGAGTGCTCTTGTCATTTGTTTGACTTAATTGTATGCTTTTATGAGTCGTCTGGCTGGAAGGATTAAAGTTACTTTTAATAACACTACCTTTCAAAAGGATCTGATTTGAGATTCCCCAGCAGGGCTGCCTACCAAGCAGCAGGACCCTTTTCTTCCTTCTATCCCTCTGTTCCTTCAGCATTACCCTCTCCTCTTCTCCCTTACTCCCTCTGTGAAGACTGGAATTGTTCTATTTGTGTAAGAGAAGCCAGGCTGGATAACATAGTTTAAAGTAATTTTTGTATATGTGAGCTTAAATAAATAAATAAATAAGGCGAAGAAAATGTGAATAAGAACAGACTTTTTTAAAGACACTAGATAAACTGAGCCATTGCCATGCCTACTGGCTTGGTTATCTTTGGCTACATTTGAGAAAACTGCATTACAAAAGAGGGAATGTTCATTAAATACCTATGGAGCAGGCTACAGCATGGGTACAAAATATTTTTGCTTTTAGAAAATAAAAAATAGAGGTATTAAAAACAAAAAAAAAATTTTGGAGAATATATGAAAGATTCTGGAGAATAATTTCACAGTGTCACGGGAATGTCTTTGATGTAGGTTTTTAAAGCTATTTGATGGGTCTACATATCAATGTATTTTAATTTAGTTTATGTCTTAAATTGTCCAACAATAAAGATGAAAATTGCATGTATAAAGAAAAAAAACCACAAAAAACAAACAAAAAAACCACCATGAAGCACCATCATGGATTTTGGGAATTAAATTGCCGGTTTTCCTAGAATATCATCCAGCCTCCTGCATCTGTGTATAAATTGGGTTAATGTTATATTAACAGTCTATACCCAGGAAACTGTGGACAGATAGATCAGGATAAACCAGTTAAAGATCTGTTCCCTCACTGAGTGTGCACTTTTAAACAACTATTTAAAAGTTATTGTAGGAAATACTGCACCGCTCCCTGAACTGTAAACCTCATAAACTGTAAGCTTGTGGTTTTTCTTTACCATCAATATAGTTTTTGTTATGTTTGTTGGTTTCACAGAAAATCACAAAATCAGTTGGTTTCACAGAAAAAGAGTTCCTCTTTTCTGTAAAGCTCTCATAATTTCTTTAATATTTTTTACAATTTCACTGTCTATTTACACATCTATTTATAAAATCTATTAATCACTTGTCCACTTTCTATGTATTGTGTTGAAATATATGAGGATCCCTTCTACAATACCACCAGAATCAGTCTTTATTTGGTTTTCAGCTATCTGTGAAAGAAGCCTGATTTTCACTAATGTTTTAAGCTACCTGATGTCAAACTCCTAGCTTGCAAACATTTCACACCTGACACATTAATGCATTGCAGGTCAATTGCTCTTCTGATTCCATTAAAAGGAAAATTATGCCCTTCTGTACATGAGCATAAATCATAATATAATTAATTTACTTTCACATCTGAAGTACAAAGTCCAAACCATTTTTATGTCTATGTGAGTAACAAATAAAAAATTACCTACCTTTCTTGAAGTCTGAGTTGATTTCCAGTCATGCATCTTCATGGACATCAAAAAGAACAACCTTTGGATATTCAATAAATACCTGAGCATAATCAATGGCATTCACAATGTAACTAATTGTCACACCAACCTCGTGTTCCAAAAATGTCTGGGTGTCTTCCTGATCACTCTTTGGAAGCTGTTTCTTCTGCATCTGAAGTGAGCTCAGTTCCTCAGGTGACTGAAGAAACCACACTTGACAATAGCTTAATTCCCGTTTTTCACCTGCCACACTGTGTATATGTTAAATAATCACAGAGAGGAAATAGAAATTTAACTTAGGTCAGTGATTTTTTGAATTATTTTGGCACAGATTTATTTTCAATGAGCTTACTGGATCATCAGCTTAATGACAAGCTTTTTATTTTAGAGATAGAGTTAAATATAATTTTATCTGTATTTTTTAAAATATTTTATTTTATTTTTTGAAGATTTTCAATAGATGGAAAGACTTTTTCCTTCAGATGTACAATCAAATACATATTTTTCATAGAAAAAAAATCTTTTTTTTCTAGCATTTTCACCATTTATGCATTTTCACATTTATGCATTTTCCATTGAGCCTTCATTAAACAAACATGGTCATTTGAATCTCTAAGTGCCCTGAATATATTCAAGATAAGGTTTGATCCCTGACCGAACAATGCTCCTAGTAAGTAGTAAACAGAGATAGAATGAAAAATAATGGGCAGATTCTTCCTCTATCTATATAATAGCCCCTTTTTTTTGCTTTTTGTGTATTTGTTTTTAACTAGGGCAGCAGTAGCTAATAGAATATTTGCTTCTGAAAATACCACCTGGATTATCTGTCCAGTCTTCACCAGATGTGGAGTTTTGAGAAACTACGTGGAAAACTAGAATGGATTTAAATCTATCATGTTAAGAAAGTATGGCTCTTTTCCAAGTGGAAATACCTGAGAAAAGAGTTGTTCTGTAAATCCAATATTCAGCAATAAGCTGTGAAGTCTATAGAGCAAAATTTAGAAGTGGAAGAAGAGTTAAATATGACTGGGATATAAACAAGCTTTGACTTTCTGACTCCCAGATTTTGAAGTCACTAATTCCTAAAGTTTCTGAAGATCATAACATATTCTCTTTCCTCTGCAAGACAATATGTGGTAACTTTTAACACTACCATTTAATTTGTATTTGTAATCCCAGTCCAAGAAAGCCCAACTTCATTTGTGCTTGGCTTTCATCACAGAAATGAACATTGAACTCTTGTTAAATACTACTTTTTGTGTTTTGAGTGATAAAGAACTGAACTTCATAGCCTTTGTTGAGATTTCTACCCTTTCACAATAAAAACAAACAACCAAAAACCAACAAAAAACCCCCACACTATCTAAAATCAACCAAAAAAACCCCATCAGTACTTATTGCAAACTTCATTATCTATGAAGACCAGATAGATTTTGTAAATAGGTAGCAAATACCTAAACTAGTTCTCTCTTCTGTGAGTGCAATTAAATAGGATGAAAGTTCTTTGTCTTGCTCTCTCTCTCTAACCTCATGCTGAAGGTCACTAGAGTAATGATCTCTCACAGCTGGCTCCCTCATTAAGTTCCTTGGTGATTATATCTTACACATGCTCTTATATAAAAATGAAAATTTAGACACATGATAAAATAACCTCTTCATTCATACTCACATACACATAGAGTTCAAGTATGTCACATATAATGTTATAGGAGATTTAGAAGCGGTATCAGAAATGAACCTTACTGACAATTTCATCAAGGCATACAATAAATTTTAAGAATTTAGAAATCTACTTTCCCTATTCATGACACAATACTGAAGAAGATAATCTGCTGCACTGAAGTTGCAAAATAATACTAAAGATATCGCTGCTTCTAGTCTCACCCACAGCAATAGTACCTGCAGATGATTGGACTGAATAGTGCTGAAGATTTCTGTGTTGAATCATGACTCTCTTTAGTGTTAGAAGTGTTTTTTCCCATATTAGTGAATCAATTAAAATATTCCTGATAATTTCAAGATAATTCCAACTGACAGTCCTACACCACTTTAACCACTAAGTCATCTCCTGAAGTACCTCATCCATCTCAGGGATGACAACTCCACCACCTCCCTGGGCAACCTGTTCCAATGCTTCATCACTCTTTCGATAAAGAAATTTTTCCTAATATATTTCCTAATTATTTCCTAATTATTTCCTAATAAGAATTTTTTCCTAATATTTTCCTAATATATTTCCTAATATTTCCTAATATAAAGAAATATTTCCTAATATTTTTCCTAATATTTTCAGCTTATTGCTGAAAATTTCCTAATTTTTCCTAATCTGAACTTCCCTTGGTGCAACTTGAATCCATTACCTCTTGTCCTGTCTCTAGTGACTATCATTACTGACCCCAAAGCCTCAGTGTTTTTTCAATACACTGTTATATTTTTTAATGTAATCCTTCTTCTTTTTTTTTTTTTCTTTCTTTGCTATTTTTAAAGTCATTTTTACAACCCTGTATTGTTAAATTCTATAGGTACTGTTTCTTTCCTAATTAATGTCTACATTTTAATATCTTCTCTTAACGTTCTGAATAAGATTACTTATAACACACTTCTGTAGTATCAAGCAACTGAATGAAATCACCGGTTTTTGGAAGCTCCCTCCTTCTTATTTAACACAATTTGTTTTGAATGCTTTTGATAGCTGAATCTCTTACTTCTCTGAACTACAGCTCTTGGTGACATTACAATCTAATGTACAAATTCTTTTTACAAACTAATGAATTTCTTCAGTATCTTAATCTTATCTGGGCCTGTATCCCATCAAATATCTCAATAACTTGAACTAGTTGGGTAATGAGTAATAGTAGGTAAAGCTATGTGAAAACAGTATAGCATCCATGAATTTGTGATTCAGCAATAAAATCAAAGCAGTTAAGTCTCATATATTTATTTTGTAATGTAACATGCACAACAGTTTTTCAAAATGTGCTCTGAAGTCTTTCATCTCCTAGGACAGGTCTCAGGCCACTGGGGATTTTTTTCTGAAAGGTTTGAGTGGAATCATTTCAGTCAGTTCTGAGCTATGTGTGTAAGAATAAATACAATTATGATTCTTTATGTTCCATTTGGGATTATTGTAGTTGACTAACTCCAAAAGACTGAAAATGGAAACATCAAACTTAGCAAGCTTATTACACTCATCAAGAAGGGACAGATAGCAACGCCTCAAAAGAAGCAAGATTTAGAGTAATGAATATTTAAATTCAGTATATTTATAAAGGCATACAGACCATTTTTTATTCTGTTTTTCACGGTGCCCTCAGGCTAACACCATTTAGTATGGGTGCATATTGAGTCCCTTTAGCTTTAAACTACCTTGACTACTCCAGGCTTTACAGTGATAAGCAATGCAGCTTTTCATGATCTGCTGGGCAAAGCAGTTTTTCTTACACCTCTTGGGCACACACTTGGCCTTCCCAAGACTAAGGGGGCACCTCATTTTTGCTAACATTGCTATTAAAACCTTTAATTGATGCACAAAAGAGTTACTTTGTGAATTTTCCATAAAAAGGGTCTGAACAATTTCTACAACTTGGGTAGTCAGCAGAATAAAAATTAATCTTTCCTTAAATGCATCTAGTGTTGACTATTCAAATTTAAATCCACATTTTGAATGTTCAGATACTTAGAGTAACATATAGAAAACACTTTTTTAGCTGTAATTGTAACTTTGTAACTTCATGGCACATTTGATGCCATGAAGGCACCATTACCTTTTCTTTTCTCTCAATGTTTAGAAAGTCAAGAAACTTTCAGGGAGATTAAGAGCAGCCAAGAAACTGACTGTAAGACTCATTAAGCTATTAATACAATTAAATATTAGTCAGTTAAACCTAAACTGGCCATCTTGCTTTGTATTCACAACTAGCAGCAAGAAATAGCCAGTTTGAGTATAACTCTTCTAATCTAATGATAGATATTAAAATAATGTGGATGTATCCATCAGAAGATGCTTATTTTCTTTCTGTCATAGGGGACAATAACCCTTATATTTTTAGACATGTTTATTCATATATATATATAAATATATACATATAAATATATACACATACATATATATGATTATTACCCTACATGTATTGACATGCAATGGGCACTCAGTATATGGATGACAATTAGAAATCTACATAACTGATACCTAAGGTTAGGTGAGATAAGTACCACTCTTAACACTTATTGGCTTCACCAATACCAGTATAAAGATAAGGTTTGTTTTGTGCTGTGCTTTATATGAGACAATAATTTTTATATTGTTTTTGAGATAACAAAAACATGAGTAGGTAAAAGTTATCAGTGGAATCCATACCTTTTGAGAAGCCTAAAGCTTAAGTCTCTGTTTTCAAAGCAATCTCCATAATGATGTTCAACTAACTTCAAGTCAGATCCTCACAGATCAAATCAAATCTTTATCACATCTAGTACTACTGCTTCATGTGATAAGTTAAGCACCTTTTTATGTATTTTGAAGCTTTTCTGCAGAGCTGACAGTGTCCCACTAAGTTAGCTCTGCAGAAAGCCTTAATATGACCCTATTTCAAATTCTCAGCCCTTATGTTGAACCTATGAGCAGAATTGTCATAAAGTTGTTTTCCATTATACTCTTTTAATGTTAAATTGATGTAAATGTGGGTGATAACAGGAAATCATAGAAGTTAATTCAGTAACCATGGGGCTACTCCAACGCAGTCCATGCTCTTCAGTGGGGCTTTCTGTACAGAGTTTTGAGCTATTTAAATGGCTTAAATGACTCTTCAGCAGGAAACGAAGAGTCCTGTTCCTGGACAGCACAGCTGGTTTTAGCCACAGCTAGAGCTGGTAATTTCCCAAGGCATCAGAATGCTGATGGGAATGATGTAGTTATGGTACTATTCCATTTTCCTTCCATAATGAAGTGGGGGGGTTTGCTGTTATAGCCCCTGAGGGAGGAGCTGTGGGAGAAGTACTTATTCTTCAGAGCAGAAAGTAATTTCTGTCAACAGCAGCAACTGTGTGCTTCTCATCAGGCAATCATCCCACATCAGGAATTACCCTCTATCATTGCAATGCCAGCCGAACCGGCAGACCTATCTCTGTGGGGCCAGTTCCTTCTTTTCTTATGCCCTTATATTTATTTTTTTTTTTCCTTTTCTTTTTTTTTTTTCTTAGACACATTTTCCCATAAGGGGAACATCCCAACACTACTTATTGATGGGAGAGGCAAACTTCACCTTCTCCTACACTGGGAAGAGCTCTGATGTCTGCTCTGGATTCCATTTGGGGTCTATTGCTATAATTCCACAGAATAATTAAGGGTATTCCATCCCTTCTGATATTTCTTTTCTCCCTATCACATTTCAACTACTTAAAATAGGAGTGTTTAATAACGAAAAGAGAATGAGTTTTGATGCTACCAACTGTTAAGAAATTTAAGTTGTAGCTGTACCAACTGTAGCATAAATGAACCTTGATTTGGGAGCTCCATGATCTAATGCCATTACAGAATAATTTAGACCAGTAGAACATTTCAGTATGAAATAAAAATTCATTCTGAGCACATTTAAAGCTCTCGCCTGTCAGTTACTCCTGAGAATAAGGTTCTATACAGATGTGTGAGTTCATGAACAAACTTAGAATAAATTGTTCAACTCCGTATCACTAGCTAGTATTGTCAAAAGATGATTCCCAACTCAATAATATCTTGCAAGTGTGATAGAGTGTGATAGTTTCCAGTAACTTGTACAGATAACCAGCATATAAATAACCAGACAAAAGATAACCTTTGGTGAGAGTAGCTTATAACCTCCTGGGTCAACAACTTTTCTCTTCCTGCACTGTTCTTATTACAAGACTATTTTTAAATGACTAATAACAGGGAAAGGGATCAGAGGTCACAATAATGACCACTGTAGTATCTTAAATTTTATGGTCCAGATGATTGAACTGGGGATTGTGTATTAGAAACCATATACTTTATTTGAAGACTAACTTACGGCCAAGTGGAAATCCTAGATGAGTTATTTTATTGCATCATGTCTCAGCTATCAATAAGCTGGACATAATGACTCTCAACATATTTTAAAAACTATGGCATGAAAAATCTTGAAGGGAGTTTATGAAATTGACACATTATTTTTGGTGAAAATATTAAAATATTAATAACATTATTGCTTTTCACTGTATTTTTAAGTTCTTTTTCCTGGGTCTTTTTTTTCCTCTGTGTAGGGATATTCGAATCTTTAAGCAGCTGTGACAGTGGCCATTTCATCTGCCACTGGAGCCTAGACACTTAAACAGTTCACTGCTTTTGTAATGCACTCCAGATGCCTTATGATTACTACTGTGCTCCTTGATAGTCATAAAGACTGGGGCTGAAGTGACCAGTCTTGAGAGCTCATTGACTGTGAAAGCCAAACCTGGAGTAGGTGGCTACCTTCCTATTTCTTTCCTTGTTCCTTGTTGCTGTTTTATTTCACTCAGTCTCTGACAAAATGGAAAGGCAGTGATCTCATCTGCACTGAACATATTCTCTCCATTTTTAGGAATAAGACTCAGTCTGGTTCCACCAGGCATCTTTCTTGCTTCCTCTAAATCCTCTGTTCTTACCTTTTACATATCTGATTTCATTACCTGAAAAAGTTTTCCTTTCCCCTGGCTAAATAACTATACCACAGTCTCTGTTTGCAGCTTAAATAAATAAATATTTATCTATTTATGCTTAGCTTTGTTAAGTAATATTTTTTCCTCTATTGTAGTGGTTATATATGAGCATCAGAGAATTACAAAATGCTTTAATACAATCCATGGTTATCTTATTTTTGTATATTTATGCTTTGTATGTCTATGTTTTAAGGAAAGTATTAATTAAATACAGCTTAATATGTTTCTACTTTCTACCATCTAATGGGATGGTCTACATGGCACCAGAATTGTGGCCAATGGTTCATGTTCAAGTGGAGACTGGTGGTGAGTGGTCCTCAAGGGTCAGTATTGGGACAGGCACTGTTCAACAACTTAGTTGGTGGCATGGAGAGTGAAATTCAATGTGCCCTCTATAAGTTTGCTGACCACACCAATCTGTGTGGTGTGGTAAAAATATTGGAGGGAAGGGTTGACATACGGAGAGACCTTAATGGGCTTGAAAGGTAGGCCTACACAAACATGAAACTCACAAAGGCCAAACACAAGGTCCTGCACTTGTGGCAATCCCAAGAATAACATGCTATGTGGAGGATAATGATAATATCACAATAATATTGTGTCCAGTCCTGGAGCCCCCAACACAAGAAAAACATAGATCTGTTGTAGAGACTCCAGAGGAGGGTCACAAAGATGATCAGAAGGCTGCAGCATCATCCATGAAGACAGGATGAGAGATTTGGGGTTGCTCAGCCTGAAGAAAAGGTTCCAGGGAGAGCTTGTAATGGCCTTCTAGTACCTGAAGGGGGCCTACAGGAAACTGGGGAGGGATTTTTTTTTACAGGGGCTTGTAGTGATAGGATGAGGGGGAACATTTTCAAACTGAGAATTAAATTATATCAGATACTAGGAAGAAATTATTTCCTGTGAACGTGGTGAGACACTGGGACAGGTTGCTCACAAAAGCTGTGGATGCCCCCTCCCTGCAAATGTGCAAGGTCAAATTGGCTAGGGCTTTGAGAAGTCTGGTCTAGTGGGAGGTGTCTGCCCATTTTAAGGAGAGTAGAACTAGACGCTCTTTAAGGTTACTTCCAACCCCAATCTTCTATGATTCTATGTTTATACACTTTGTGGGTTCAGCAGCACCCTCCCAGGATAAATCTCTAAAGCAAAATAGTCATAGAAACCCAAAAATTCAAGTCATAGAACAGCTAAAATTATTTCTATGATTTGCTTCAAGTTTATTTTTCAGTGAATGTTACGAGTATTTCACACCAAAGTGTGAAATAATGTCAGAGCTGCACAAAAAGAATATTTCTGTAGGAACACATCCAGTGTCATCCATTTTGATGTTAGATTCATTATTCTTCAGCGTACTGGATAAATACTGGATAAAGTGAAGTCCACTAAATTAATAGCAATATAAATAAATAGACAGTAACCTCCTCCCCTTCCACTTATGAAAAATGGAGTGTACTTCCAAGATATATTTCATCCACTGCAGCAGAAGATACAGTGAATCCCCGTGTTGCTATGGCTTTTCCATCACAGCTTCAATGGCAAAAGGATTCCATAGAGCAGGGATTCAGTCCAACAGAGAGGTTGCCACTACTTCAAAACAAAACAAGTCAGTGATTTCAAAATAAATTATTGTAAAATTCTTGTTCTTCCCAGGATTTGAGTATTTTGACCTTTCATTTCACGTAAAGATTAAAAGAGCTATCAAAACATCAGAACTTAGGATGAGAAGAAATTGAATTTTTTAATGCAGTATTAAGGTGTGTTCCATGGGAACACATCACTGCAGATATCCGCATCATCTCAATTACTATTGATTAGAATATTTCTCTATCACAGTGATTTTACCAACTGGTCTCTGAATTTTGTTTGTTTGGTTGTGTTTTTTTTTTTTTTTTTTTTTTTTTTTTTTTTTTTTTTTTTTTTTTTTTTTTTTTTTTTTTTTTTTTTTTTTTTTTTTGTTTTTTTTTCTATTTGCACTCATTTTAGCATAATGATATTTTGTGTCAGTGAGTTCCACCAGTCTATTAATAAGTTTAATTTCAAATAGCTTTTCTTCTGATTTTTGATCTATTGTCTGTAAGAAGACTCTTTTTACATTTTCAGAGACATGTGGAAGAATATGCATGAATACCTAATGTATTTTTATAAAATGTACTACTCTGTATATAATCCCTATGTTATTTTTGTTCCTTTCCAAACTAAACTGTCACCATTGTTTTAATATGCCCTACCAAGCTTGCATTTTGAGGGTGGGCAACTAAAACATACAGGTTCTGATCCAATGTTAAATAGAGTGTTTATTTAAACATCCTCTGAAATCTGTTTGTCTACTTGACCTAACTACTGACTTAAATGATATAAGAAGGCATTTTAACACCATTAGTACCTGGATATCAGCCAAAGAAAAGCTCCTTGCTTTATGTCCCTTTAGACTGCATTGATGAAACAGCCTAAAAGAAGGTTTAGTATCACTAATTCATTTTACATGGTAAGGCAACTCACAGACTGTATCACAGAGAGACAAAAAAAGATTCAGAAGATTAAAGAACCTGTCCCAGGTTGAAGTTTTCCTAATACATACAACAATATTATCGTTAGTTTTGTACAAACATAACAGAATTTAATCTTATTTGGTATGGTGACTTCAAACAGAATATGCTTTTGAAATTGTATTGAAGAGACTTTTTTCTCATCTTTCAGTCCAAGATTACTGTTTTTCTTCTCACTTGTGTTAATGCCTTCAGCACAATGAAATTAAACAGTCCAGATTTCTAATGCAAGCTGCTCAGGGACAAGATGCTAAGTGATTCTAAGTGTTTTGTTGAGAGTCACTGTTTAAGTAAACATTACAAATTATGATTATGTAGTATATAACACAGATTGAAGCCCTTGAGCAATTTATTATTCATAAAATACATCACTTTATCAATTTGATCATGTTTCTTTTCTTTAGGAAGAAGATGGCAAGGATTTCAATCCTGTTACTGAGACAGCATGTTAAATGACAGGAAAGATATGTTCTTGAAAGAGCTGTTTTCCTTTTCAAAAGAGGACTTTGACTATCTGGATAAAAAAATGTGATTTTTTTCTTTTTTCTTTTTTTCTTTTTTTATAAGATGTCCTTTCATATGCTATAGCAGATCTGGAACACTTGGATTTTAGAAAATATATTATACATTAATTTCAACAGCATAATTCATGGTTTCACCTTTTTATTTCTCTGTTCTTTGTTTATATTTTATGTTGTATTTATTTTTATAAATTTAAATAAAAAGCTTTCTGTAACAAAAAAAACCAAAACCAAACCAAAACAAACAAGCAAAAAACCAACCAACCAAACAAAAAGAACCAATAAAACAAAACACAGAACACAATAAAGGAATAAGTCCATGAAATAGGTTTGTAGGTTTGCATTGAATTGTACTAGGTTCTGCCATCACTCAGATCTTCTAACAGCAATAGTTCATATGCTCAACATGCAGATTAAAAGAAGTTATCTCCATGTTATAACCACAGTTCTTATTGGATACCCTTGATAGGATGGGAATATTGGAAAGAAAACACTAGGCAGCAGATGATTTTATGATATTCAAGAATGGAACCACTGTCTTTTTGTTCATGGATACATGTTTTCCTTGACGACAGGTGAATATTAGCATGGATAGGTTCATATTCACCTATGAGCATATGCAAGAAAATATAGACAAGAGTAAAATTTTTACAAACTTCCGGGTACTCTATATGGGCTATAGTGTATTATCACATCCCTGGAGTATTTATGATTGTGACTTGTACACAGATTCACACACACAACAAAGGAATTGTGGAAGAAAAATGAAAGATTAGGAAAAAATCTTAGGGGACAAATAGATTTTTTTACTATTACAGATAATACAATAATGTGCATAATGCTTTTCATAGCCTAGTGCTGCAGTAAATATCTTTTAACACATTTTGAGAGAAGACTAATGAAACAGTATTCATTCTAGACATAGTTCTGTTTTTTTCTGTCTAAGCTTTAACGATTTTAACATATTATATTCTTCCTTTTAATAAAGTTTCATTTAATATTAGGGCAAGTGTTGCATATTATTGCTGAAACTGGTTACTGTGAAATTCTATCCTCCTTGTCCCCTCCCAGAACAGAGGGATTGAAAGGGTGAAGGTAAACCTTTTTGCAAGATATTTTTTTTCTATTTTTGAAAAAAAATCTGCTATTATTGACAGGTTTTCCCTTGCTGTTTCAGTAGAGTTATGAGAAGACCATTAGGCCTCCATCTCATCCTAACATCAGCTGATAGAGGGAGATAAAACTTACATACTCTAGTGCTAAGGCTATTAAGTAGATATGGCTCAAATACGGTCTCAACTGAATATGCATATGTGTGCTGGTGTGTTAAGTGGAAGCAAGAAAGAACAATTAATCTCTTTGCACCCCAAGCACAGTCTTCAATTTCATAAAGTCTAAAGAAGAGTCAATGAAATAAACTTTGTAGTGCCGCAAATATGCCCCACAACTGTGCTACTAGGATAACTCTTGAGGAGGTTTGAAAAAGGTGGTTCTCCAGATCCCTCAGCGTCTGACATATTGTCTCAATCAGCAGTTTATCAAATAATATGTTAGAGGTACACCATCCTAGAGGAGGGGTAATCAAGACGATTGTTTCCATCAGGCATGAAATAGTTTACTAAACTGGATCATTTCAATATATATAAGTACCTAAAAATGTGTCTGTTTTACATAAAATATATAACATTTTACAGAAGACACATCCAGTGATAATTCCTGCTAACAAAAACCGTAATTGTAACTAACATTAGAAGTTCTCACAAATAAATTTATTTTCTTGGTTGCTGTGAGAGACTATCAGAAATGTGCTTCCTACCAAGAATACACAGTATGACTTCAAAAATCATACAATATGTTCTGAGTTTGATTCTCATCAGAAGAAAGGATTAACCTAGCAGAAATGTGTTAGTATTAACATATACAATTAGCTCTTGCAGAGTGTGAGAAGTAACTCTTACCAGACTTTAAGAATATTCTCTATATTTAAAGGTTTTGCAAATAAATTTTATAATGTTCTCTTTGTCTTCCTCTTTATTCCCCTTTTCTAATTCATATATTTTTGAGTCACAAGCAGTCTGTTTTCTTTTTTCTTTCTTAATTTTTATTATTTTCTAAGCACTTCTGGGCATACTAATTGCATTAACTGTGCAGATTTCACCCACATGAAGATAATATTGTGATAAGCATATAGTACGGTCACCACCACTCTGGTAACAGAAGTGGCTTTGCTCACCACAGCTTGGACACTTTAATAAGTGCAAAAGTTTTATTGTTGGGAATTATAGATGGTTATATGAGCACAGCTTAACATTTCTTGGTAATGGAACTGTTGAGGAGGAATCTTTAGGCAGTCACCAAACTAATAAACCTGGTGAGTTTCACCTTGGTGATGAAATCTTTTGTTGAACTTCTGTATTTTTTGAGCTGAGACAACAAAGTCAGTTTTCACTTCACTCTGACTGCATAATAATATACACGTCATGTGCTATCATAACTTTTCCTTTTTTTTTTTTTTTTTGGTCAGTGACCACATACTTATTCTTACTGAAGACACCCAGAGTTTGCCATCACTGTTAAGTTTCCATAGTGAAAACTGTTTGTTATAATAGCTAATGATGTCCACTACTCTTGATGCATAGTATGTGCAGTACATTCTGTCTTTCAGTACTAAACTAAAATTAATTGATCTGTGAGACAGTGACCTGGATTAAGGTTAGATGAAAAGGATATGTACTGCCTTAACAGCTGTTTTTTATCTGTTTCCTCTTTGGAGTCTTCTTTCTCAGGTGTGAAATGCTGGTAGCAAAGATCTAGTTCAATCACCTGACAAGAAAAAGATGTTCTTCTGCATGTAGTCACCAGTGTATACATAAAAACATGCACTGTAATGTGATAAGTTGTATAGCTGTTGGTTGCTGTGATCTTTTTGCTACCCTAAATAATGACATAGGTGGGGAAAGCATTTATGGATCATGCAAGTTGCCTCCTACCAGGCCAGAAAAATTATCTTCTCCACACTAATCATCACTATCATTGACCTTTGTCATAAAACTTGGGTCATTCATATCTATACCTTATTAGAAGTATCATCCCACAACCACCTCTTTGGGTCTATTAAAATCATGTCAGAAAGAATCATTGACTTCTTGTCAAACACATCCAACCTTCTATATTAATATATCCATGGATGCTTCACTAATCACACAGCAAACAATGCATGATATGCACCAGGCAATGAGAAGTGAGGGAGATATCTTTGGAGGACCCTGTCCTCCTCCAGCCATGAATCTGATGGTGACATTGATAAATGAGAGAGGATACACAATATGCTTTCTCCCCGCTTCATGACCTGCAGGATTGGGTAGACATTGCTGTTCATTTGTTTTCTCTTTCTCCTCCCTCCTTTGCTCAGGTGTGCAGGAAGAAACTTGCTTATTTATTTAGAAAATTGATGAGGCAGTCAATTTTGCTGTTTGATTCTTAAGCTTATGGATGTTTTCATAACTCTTCTCTTTGTCATTGTAACTTGACTTGTAGAAACTTACACTGTAAACAATCCTGCACTGAGATGAGATGTATTCACAATACTGTTTTTTAAACTGAGAGTATATGAGACTTGAAAAATTACATTTTATTGATGTCCAGACACTGCCTACCTTATATAATGTCATGCAAATTATTTAAAAAACGTTGCATTGGATACCTATTTTGAAATTTGGCTATCTATTGTATCACTGGAGAATACATCAGGAGACCTTAACTCTGTTAGTAGTCTACTCATTCAGTGTTGGTTGCCAGATATATATGGCTCTCAGACCCTCTGCTCCTCGTCTATTATTGTTGCCTAGAGTCCTTTACATCTGTCTATTCAAAGTGTAAGCTCTTCAGAGTAGCAGCTGTTTTCCTAAACATTTTTGTAATGCACCCATCTCACCAGAAGGAGGAGTGACATTAGGAGCTACTGTAGTGAGAGGAAAAAGTATAATAGAAATCAAACAATAGACACTTGATTTTAAGAGGTTCTCAGATTCCAGTGCACCTTAAGATTTCATAAAGCTCAAGGGTTTTGGTAGAGAAGTAAACCAAGTTGCAAAATGGGGTCTTCTGATCTTCAATATTAGGTATACCAGTTTGAAAAAACTGACCTTTTCTCCATTTTGTGCTAATTCCTTAATGGATAAAATGTTGATCTTTACCCAACGTAAAATAAATGTTTTGAAGCTAAATTTAATAGTCTTTGGAAAAACTGCTTTAATATCTCTAAATGGGTACAAGTCTCTAACTGCAAATTATAATCATTATTTCTGTATTACAACCATTAGCAAACTCTCAGGGGAGAAACTAAAACATGAGGAAAAAAACACGGACATTTCTGAAACTGTATGTAAATAACTATAATTATAATATAAAAAGAATGATAACAAATAATATTAATCATGATAACAACAACCAGAAAATAAGTTTGGAAGCAATATAAGTTCATATGCTTCAGGGCATAAGATAGTTTCTACCTATAACGGCTTATGGAGAAGCTTTCCCTTTGGGCAAATTTTTGTACTATTCATCTATTTCTCTGAAGCATCTGGTGCCAGCCGTTGTTAAAAACTCATACCATGTCTATCTATTTCTTGTGTGTTATGGCAATTTTTATTTTTCTGTGATCTGAAATAAAATTGTCTTTACCTAAAACTAATTTCAAGGTAGAGATAGTATCTGTGCCAACATTATGTTGGCAGGGCACTCTATAAACTACTTCTGAACACAGAGCCAAATTCAGCCCTTTTGAAGATCTGCAGGCTTAGTCTGACAATTTTTGGCAGATGCCTGATATGCTTCAAGGGCGTTGAAGTTCGTGCCAAATTTTCTTCTTTGATTTCCACAGATCTGAATGCACACATCTGGCTGTGGGAGGGGTTATCACACATCTACATCTGCCAAACATGGCTGTTCTCTAGCTCGTGCATATTTCTTTAATTCCTGTGTACCTTCTTCTTGAAGGCTAATTCCAACAGTAAGTTATTTCAAAATCATTTAACAAAAAATATTAGCAAAAAGTTAAAGTTAAAAAAAGGAAACTAACCGCCACAAGAACAAAAAGAACAACAACATCAACAACACAACAACACCAAAAGAAAACAAACAAACAAACAAAAAAAACCACCCCCAAAAACAGGGTTTGGGAGGAAGAGAGAAAATCTGAGCATGGCTGGCTGAATTCCCACTGGACTTTAAGGAGTCCACATACTGTTTTAAGGCTACTGACATAAAAACATGCCAAAGAGTTAATGTAGAAATTTATTTATTAAAAAAAACAAAACAAATAAAACCCAAAATAATAAAAAAAGGAAACAAAACAAAACAAAAAAAGCCAAAAAAACCCCAAAGCATGTGATTTCAGAATTAAGCCTAAATCACAATCATAAAATATAGATTGACACAAAGAGGAACTTCTGTGTAAGAGCACAGACAGGAAAAGTAACATTTAAACAACAGGAAATTCAGAGAATTCACAGGAAATATAGGCAATATAATGAAATAATTTTTAGCTAGTAATTCACAAGGAATAAGTTCCTCAAGATATACTTTTTCCTTTCTTAATGGTAAAAAATCTCATGGTCTTCTTGTGGGTTTCTGTTTTTTGATAGTTACAGGAAACAGACATATTTCAATTTTTTTTATTAGTATTATTATAAGTATTTTAGATTGCCAAAGGGTTTTATACAAAAATGTTTACTTGTTCTTGTTGTAATTAAGACCACGAGTCATGTAGTACATTGTTTTCCTCTGACTGGAATTCAAATCAGAAATGAGGATATCCTTGGAAGAATGTTTCACTATTCTGTGACTCTTAAGGGACAAAAAGGGTAAATATCTGGAGGTTTCAGAGCCACCAAAGTTTTTGGTGCAATGTTATTGTACATGCATCCGTACTTGCACACACATATAAAACCATTCATACTCTATTTCCAGTAAATTGCACAAACATAAATTCAAATTAGTCTTAGAGGAAGAGATCAGTAATTAATGTTGTAATCACTTCCCATCATTGACTGATGCTGGGGTTTATTTTCTTGTCTTAAGGTCCCCTGTGCCATACAATCAAACACACAGAGGACAGTAAAAAAAGCAATGCATTATAAAGAAATAGTATAAGCTAAATTATTTCAGTAGTAGTCAGTACTGACTTTCTTCATTTTTTTGGAAGAATTGAAGACAAGAGAGATTATTTTTTATTTTGTTTAAGGATTTTCTCAATCACGATTTGGAGGGAATATGAAGAAAAAAATTTGTTAAGCACCTCAATTATGGTCAAGACACCACTTGGATCACCTGGTGGACCCTCATTCATGATAGACGGATGTTTGTCTTGATATACATATATTTTGGTGAATATTGGATGATTTATATGTCTGCATGTTAAATGTGTATAAATTTGATTTTAGTCTGCTTTGTTTTAAAGGAAGATCCTTCCTTTATAGAAGTGAAAGATACTACACAGATAATTGGAAGTTAGATCAGTTGGCATTATCTAGAAGGATATTTATTCCTTCTTCCCAATTCTAAGCAACTCTGATAATTTGTAAACCAAAAGTTATGGACCCTTGGTGTCTGTTATTCCCCTTTACAATGAAAAGGTAGTTAATCTTGCTTGAATGTTATTCTCAAAGGGTGAGTTCATAGCTCTAAAGCCTAAACTGAGAGAAGTGTTTTTTTTCCACCCAGCATGAGTACATTGCCTGTATTTCAGCATCAGAGCTGAGCTTTTTTAGATTTTTGGTTGCTTTAATGGTTCCTTGCTGGGCTTCCCTATATTTCTCTGGCACACTATTAAGCTTCTGCATATGAGAGGCAACTTGAATTTGAAGGCAGAACCCTTGAAATATGATTTTTTCAGTCATAGATTATAATAATGACTGTTGAAATTCACACATCCACCAAGAAAACACAGCCTTAGGGATTCAAATATGAGTGGTGAATGTTGGATACCTGTCTAGCTGATTGACAGATAAGGTTGTCTCAAGTTCAGATATCAAAAAAAAAGCACGAATCCCAAAACATAAATGTAGAAATGTTGAAGATTATGATGTGAACAAAAACTAAAGAACTTCAGAGGTCAGATCAGCATGAAATACACATTGGCATATGTGTGAAACTTCTACACCAGCTGAAGATCTGACCACGTAAATTTTCTCTAAATATAATGATTCTCATATTTATTTCACAAAAAAAAACCCTAAACTCTGTGAAGAACAAAAATTAAAAATGTGGATAATTAATTTTCAGACTTTTTTGAGGGAGAATACTCAAATTGTCACAAAAAAAAAAAAAAAAAAAAAAAAAAAAAAAAACTGAGAACTTCCGGAAGTCTAGCCAAATGCTAGAATACTACCAAAATAATCTTAAATTATGAGCAGAGGAAAAAAAATGATGTTTTGTTTGTGGCTTGTTTTTTGTTTTGTTTTGTTTTTTACATTTCTTTTCCCACCCACATTGGACAAATTTCATCTTAGAATCAAAGTTTTTAATAATATTAAATGTTTTTTTTTTCTTTACAAGTGGTTTCTCCATATAGACTAATTTTTGGCAAGATAAGAGAGGTGATTCAAAGAAAAGAAATGAAAATGGTGTTGCTTCCAAATGTCAGCTTTGCTTACATTGTATCACAATGGCTCAAATGGTTCAATACAGTCATTTTCCAAGCTGACTTGTCCTTTAATAAAAAACAAAGCATCTACAGAATTCCTCTTAACTGCATTTAAGCTTTCAGAAGTTTCTTCATGTGCAAAGAGAAAGCATTATTTTTAACTGGAAAAAAGTTAATATGTTTAACACAAAAACATGTTTTATTTGTTTGATAAATAGTACAAGCAAAGGGAGAGAGTAGATAAAGAGGTGACACTATAAAAAATATATATGTAAATATGTACATTGTGCAGATGACACTATTTGGGGATAAATAATATAATTAAAGGCAAGGATTAAAATGTGAGACTTGCTCTAGAGCACAGCAAATGGAGGGAGGAAAAAAAGCCTTGAAAATATTCTCCTTGTAGCAAAATATTAGATAGTTCAATAGTGAACAAGAACTTTTCTGCCTAACACTAATACTTCTACAACACCAATACAACCATGAATGAAGTAAAGCACCCAATATGTACCTTAAAAACGGTAAGAAGTGCTTCATTGCATGCTAAGATGCTTCTTCAGTGGGCTGTTTAAGTGTATACTTAACTTCAAATACAAGCAGAAATTCTGCTGATACCACTGAAGCTACACACATACTTTTACGTTCCTGAGTCTCAAGGTAGTAGGATTTAATTAATTGAATATTACTGTGTTTTTTTGTTTCTGATTGTTTTTTTTTTTTTCTTTTTTCTTTTTTTTTTTTTTTTTAATATTTTGATATTTAAATTTCTATTGGCTTCTATATGATATTTTCATATGAAAAAAGGCTTCTTTACAAAATTATTTTCTCTCAAATATTAGTTTAGTTTTATTCACAAATAAGCCTTCCTTCAGAAATGATCTTCTACTGCATAACAGTAAACACTAGGAATAAATGGAGCTCTAATATATATGCTGCAACTAGCACATATGTTCTTCAACATGTTCTTCAAGAAATTACATAAAGTGCCTGCAGATAGCACACTACATATTTCTCTGTCCATAGGTATATACTGGGACAGTAGGTGTGCTATTTGAGGCACACACCGTCACCTTAAATTTACTTTCTATCTATTTTTTCATATACCTCTCTACTAGTCCATTGCAACCCTCCATCCTTAACAGGAGTAATATTTGAGGTCCATATTCCTAAGTTTATGTGCCACATCTAACTTGGTCAGAAAAACATTTCTTAAGGGTGGATGTATTGGAAAACAGAAACCTGTATGTGGTAAAATAAAAACTGCTCTGTAAGACTTGTGGCATCCAGCATCTATGAGCTTTGGCTCAATCAAAGTCCTGTGTGATAGCCGTGCTGTGAAGAGCCTTATCTTTCTTCTTACTCCTGGCTTTCACAAAAATTCATATGTGTATTTATTAATTTTCTCTTTTTTTTTTTTTTTTAATATTTAGTTGAGAAGGAATGAATAGAAGAGAAGGGACAGAACTGTAGAGGTTACATCCCTGGGGAGGAGAAGTACAGCTGGTGATGGAAATTATTTCCTTCAGGAACAGCTGTGAAAACCTTATGTGCCAGTAGCTGCATGTGAACCCTTTATTTTTGTAGTATAAAATGTGACAGGAAAGTGTAACTCTAGAGAGAGCATTTATATGCAACCAAACACATCCACTTTGCATTAAACATCCTTGTTAAGCAGGTTTATACTCTCCTGTCTGCTGTCAGTCAGGTTTCAGTGCACTATCAATCAATCTTGATCACCTGGTTTCCCATATTCAGGTTTGGGTACACAGTGTATAAGTGCCAGTTGCAAGGTATTTTCATGCTCCTAAAAAAGGGCATTAAAGTAATCATTTTGTGAGACTGTCCAATATTCTTTCTTTTCACAAATTTAGAGAACTGAAAATTGGATTATTTTTTCATTGCATTTGCAGCTTGCTTGCAAAACCAGAAGTAGTTGTGCAGATCATGTGCAACATCTTCCACAGAACAAGTCTCCTAAATCTTCCAAAACCTCCATCCTGGACCAGTTATCTCTGCCTGTCTTTGAATGTCTATAGAAACCAAGATTATGAGCTTAACTCTAAATGTGGTAACTCCAGCTATGACCTTCAGCAACTCCCCTAAATTCAGCCACTGATTATCTTTTCCCTTTTTTAAAATGAGGAGAATGTTCTTCTATCTCTCAGCCTTTATAAAATACAGTTAAAATTAAAGACAGTTTGCAAACGTTAAAAAAGTGCAGTCCCAAGCCTCCATAAGTGGTGTCAGTAGGAGTTTTCCATGGAATTCAGTGGGAGCAGGGTTGGGACCTGATATAATTGAGAGAAGTTCTTAATATACATCTCTTACTGCCTGCCTGCAGTTCTTGTCTAGCTAATAAAGTCACTCCCTGACATAACAATATAGAGTGCAGGAGCAGGGTGACACACTCTCCTGTGTGGTTATGAGGTCTTTTATAGCACACCTTTCCCTTCAGTACATAGTGGAGGGCATATAAATATACTCCATATGCTTTATACTGCTATATTGAGTAACTTTTCGAACATATGATTTGGCAGCTCAGCATATCTCAAGAAAAATTTACTGTGTGACATCTATAACAGATCAGCAGCTTCTGTGCATTTATGAAAATAGCAGAACAGTCCAGCACCAGTTGCTGACAGTTACATCTAATTGGCCTTTGAAAAACATTAATAGACCCACTTAGGTTAGTAAGAATTGATAGGCTCCTTGTTTGCTTAAATGTTTTTCTTTGTCATCAAAATTTATAGTAGTGGCATTCCAAATGTATAACACTAAAAGCAATATAATATGCAATCAACATTTGAAGCCACCTGTTTTGTCAGGGGGAACTGTGAGTGTTATGTGAAAAAAGTGGCAGCAGAAAAAGCAACTCCTGTACACAGGCTTTTCCTCTGACTCTCACTAGTTGCTATGTTATTTAGGTTAATACCCATAGAAGATGCTCAGTTGTGCTGTTGCACACATTTTCCATATGGTCAGGAAAGGTTATGAACAAAGGAACAGGATCATGTGAGGTGATGCATATTTATGAATAAAAGAATATTTCATATCCTGTAATAGAATATTGTGTTGTTAAACACTTTGACCTTAAGAAAGATTCAGAGGTTAAAAACTCAGAAGCAGTTTCTAAAGATAAGCAATGTTTACAGTCCTTGATTAAGTAATACTTGAGTTCTGAGTAAGAGGGAAAAAATTTGTTTGGGAGACAAAGATGGAAAACATGAACTTGTCTTTGATTGTAAGAGGAGGGTGAAGAAGATTGTAAGAGGAGGGTGAAGAAGAGGATATCAGTCAATATCATCTAAAATTATTTGAGATCTGCAGAAAAATATTACATTTTAAGAGATCAACCTGTTTATTTTATCAGAAAGAAGGCATATGGTTGTTTCTACTTAAATATTTAAATATCTTGAGAGAAAAAATCCTGATGGAAAATATTTTTTATTATCTTGCATAGAAATCCAGAGATAATATGCATACCAGATACACTATATGCATACTAATCAAAATTGGAAGAAATTGGTAGGGCACTGTTTTTTTTTTTCTTTGTTTTTATTGTTTGGGTTTTTTCTTTGTAAGAACTGGTAAGAACGAGAAAAAGTAAGCTAAGTTCTTTTTCTTCTGAAACTTCTATCTCTGTGCCAGATTTCTTCCAACCAAACATTTTACAAAACATAAATAATTGAAATCAATGTACAGTAATTACTAGTAATTACCTTTCCTACCTGTTCAGTTTTAAAGTTCTGTTAATGGACACATCCTTCTAGAACTCGCAACATGTCTGGTTGCAGTTGTAAGTTTACATTGAATTGTAAGTTGATGAGAAAGTCTGAGCCAAATGCAACACTTTAACAAGATGACACAAGACAATGAAACCTGAATTTATTTTTTTTTTTCATTCCTTTTTTTGTCACACTTTTTTCTTTCACACTGATTTCCTGAAGAAAGACAAAGAACAAGTTAAAAGTATGGGCCCACTTGTCTATTAACAATGACAACACCCAGGTATCTGACATAAGCCTCCAACTTTTAAATGCCAAATTTGAGGTGAATTAATGTTAGGCAAAAATAGCATAGAAAAGTGACATAGTGTGAAAGTTTTACTGAAATTATTTTCATGTTAATAAAACTAGAAGGAAGGGTGACTGGGGAGCTGTCGCTTGGAGACTGGGTGGAGATTTGTTGACTGGTGGGGAGAAATTTTTTCATTTGCATGACTTGGGTTTCATTTCTTGGGTTTCATTTATCTCTCTTTCTTATTTTCATTTTAATGAAAATATTATTAGTAGTATAATCATTTTATTTTTTTTTTTTTTCCAGTTATTCAAGTGTTCTTATCTCAATGAATGCATTTTCTCACTTTTACCTTTCCAGTTCTCTTCCTCCCCAACCCACTGACAGGGAAGTGAGTGAGAAGCTGTGTGGTGCTTAGCTGCCAGTTGTGTTTTTAGCTACAACAATACTTTAAGTATTAAAATCTACAGCACTACTATGTTTGGGGTTTTTTGTTTGTTTTGTTTTGTTTTGTTTTTTGGTTTTGGGGTTTTTTTTATTCTGTTTTTCAAGGGAAAAAAAATAAATAAAAAATCCAGGAGAGTTTTTTCTAAAACCAACGGTGAAAATGCACTAGGTCACTCTGATGCTTAATGAGAAACGGTTTCAGGATAAATATAAAGTGCTGTTTCCGGTGCCTACTGAGCAGGAGAAGAACTACCTCATTTTTGAAGCATGTTTTACCCAGGGGGGGGTACAACAAGATTCAATGCAGATTTTTCCTTATTTAAATTAAAAACAACAGTCATGTAGCCCCCAAGGGGTGTGGGGTGGGGCTGAGCACCCTTCAGATCAAGTTAAGATGATGACTTATTTTGAAAGCAAGTACCTTTTGAGAAAATTTGAACGGTTTATGACAGGGACATGGGGTGGTGGAGTGAATTAATGTGACTATATAATGATCTATATTGTTGTCTTACTCTGAACAACTAAGGCTTCCTGAAAGAGGCAGAAGCAGTTAGAAATGTAGAAGTGTTTAATAGAACTTTAAATTTATATTTCTTAATATCGTCTAACATTTATTCATTAAAACTTTACCTATATCCTTGAGATGGTTGGGATGATATCCCAAATTATCATGGAGTCACAGAATCTGATGGATCATAGAATCTGGAAAAGACCTATCAGGATCAAGTCCAACTCCTGTCTCTGTGTAGGGCACCTTCAGGATCACACCATGTGCCTAAGATTGTCATTTAATTGCTACTTGAACTCAGACAGTCTTGGTGCTGTGATCACTTCCCTTGTTCCATTCCTCAGATGCCCTCTGGGTGGAAAACTTTTTCCATATATCTAACCTAAACCTCCCCTGATTCATCTTCCCACTATTTCCCCAAGCCCTGTCTTCAGTCACAGGAGTGAATAAATCAGTACAAGTCCCGTCTCCATCTCTTCCCCTCATGATAAAACCATGTACTGAAATTTGAAAAATTTCAATTTGAAAAAATTTTATGAATATGTGGGACATATATTTTCTTGGATAAATTATTTTTAGATAATAATATCCTTCAGCAGTGACAAAATGATTGCAGTTTATCTACAGTATACTTTACTTTATGTATTTTATAACCCTAAAACAATAAAAAATTAAATCTCACAAAAGTAAAAAAAAGGAGATTGAGAGAAAGAACCTCAAACCAGTTTTCACAAAACAGGTTTTTCTTTACTATTTTTAAGCCAAAATTAATATTACTCAGTGTTCAAGAACTAATCTTTTCTTAAAAGGTAACTTAAATCATTACTTGAAAGAAAGATTAGTAAATCACCAGTTGGCACTTGATGAACATCAATATCAAGGGATGATATAGCCCTTAAACCCACAGTGAGAGACAAATTGGTCTTTGTGCGTATGGTTGAGATTTTTCAGCTGATATTAAATAACCCACTATAGTATGATCTTAGTACAATTTGTGATGATCTTAGTAATCTGTGTTTGCTGCAAACATGGGGATACATTATGCATCATGTCACACAGTAACAGCAAAATTGGGGCACTAATTGACACAGCATGAGAAGGCATCACATTATACATGCTCCATCCTCCCTATAGCACATTTTTGTCCAGAAGGTGAAGATAGACTAGTTTTGTGAACAATATGTCAAAGGAAATAGTAGTATTTCTGTACCCTTTTTAGAAATTTCCTTTCAAGTTGCTTTGCCATAAAATGGTGCAGAAGAAAGCAAAGCATGGAAAAGAAGCATACTTCCTGAGCTCTTGCACTTAAATCTACAAATACGTAGTGCAGTGTACTGTTATTCTTACATGATAAACAGAATCACAGTTTTTTAACAAAAGAAAAGGAAATGAACTTGAATTTGGCAGTGTCAATCCACTCAGATACCATGATACTAAGCACAGGCTCCTTGTGTACATGATGGCATTTTTCTGATCTTAAGTCAGAAAAATAAATAAATTTTAAAAAATAAAATAAAGTAATAAATAAAATAAAGTAATAAAACAAAATAAAACAAATAATAGGGAAAGTTTATATTAACCTACATGTACTCCAGACACAAAGTAACTCAGGTATCAGGCATTGACTTCAACCCCCTTGAAAAAGGCACAGTGGGGTTTTGTTGAAATTCATCACTGAAGCATAGAAACAAAGAACTATAACCACGGTATCATAGAATGGATTGGGTTGGAAGAGACCTTAAAGACCACCCAGTTCAAACCCCCCTGACATGGGCAGAGACACCTTCCACTAGACCAGCTTGCTCCAAAACTCATCCAACTTGGCTTTGAACACTTCAGAGGTGGGGTATCCACATCTTTGGGGGATCTATTTTAGTGTCTCACCACTTTTGCAGGAAATAATTTTTTCCTAATATCTGACATAATTTAATCTCTTTCAATTCAAAGCTGTTCCCTCTTGTCCTATCACTCCATTCTCTTCTAATCATCCCTCTCCAGCATTCTTGTGAACCCTTCAAGATACTGGAAGGTGGTATAAGGTTTCCCTGGAACCTCCTTCAGGCGGGACAACCCAAACAATCCTCTGATTCTGGACTTGCTCCAATGGATCTATCTCCTTCTTCTCTTGGGAGCTCCAGAACTGGACAAAGCACTGCCAGTGGGGTGTCATGAGAGGAGAGTAGAGGGGGAGCATCGTTTCCCTCAACCTGCTACCCATGCTTTTCTTTATATAACTCAGGATTTCGATGACTTTTTGGAAAGCAAGTACACTTTTCTGGCTGTCCAGACAGTTTCTTGTCAACAACACTCCCATGTCCTTCTCTTCAGGGTTGTTCTTAATATAAATCATAGAATCATAGACTCAATCATAGAATCACAGAATCATATGATTATAGAATCTCATAGAATCATAGAATCACAGAACAGCTAGGGTTAGAAGGTACCTTAAAGATTGTCTAGTTCTAAGCCCCCTGCCATGGGCAGGGACACCTCCCACGGGCAGGGACACCTCCCACTATATCAGGTTGCTCAAGTCCCCATCCAGTCTGGCCTTGAACACTTCCAGGGAGCTACAATTTCCCTGGGCGACCTGCTGTAGCATCTCACCACTGTCTGCATATTGTCCAGTGAAGGAGAAAAAAAGAACTAAAATCACCGTGAGTCTGGATGGAGAGAAGGAAAGGCAGAAGAGGTTCGGAACATTTGCTATACAAAATTTCTCACTATCTTTCCTCTTTCAAATGCAGCCACACTGGGGAAGCTGCAATTCAGCCCTGTCTGTTTGAAAAACACTTTGAAGTTGAAACATACTTTGTAAGTGCTAAGTATTATTATTATAATTAATTGATAGGGTGATTGTTCTGTGCAGCTGCCTGCTAGCTTAGATTGAGTTATATGGCAGGATATTGTTTTTGTTGTACTGAAGAGGGCTATACTAATACTGAACGACTGCCTTTCCCCTGGGAAAGTTCCCAAAAGTGAGATGTGCATCTGATATAAGTACCCCTGAGAGCAATGATTTAAATACATAAATAAAATTAATAGGAATGAGGAACATGTGTGGGAGGTAATTTGAGGGCTTCATAAACACCAGTCTTCACTTTGTATAAGAACTGTCTTTGGTTGTCATTTTGTAGCTAATGAGTGATCCTAAGTTGACTCCAATACAAAAAAGATGAAGCCCTAATGCCACTTTTATCCCTGTTCTGAGATTGATTTCGAACAATGATACGTTCCTTCCACTGCTCAGGATACCTTGATTTGCTTTGACTTTTGGCTTAAATTGAGGCAAGGTGTCTTTTTCAAGGCACCTAATGGAGGTATCTAACTGAGGACCATCCCTTAATTCAGACTTCTGTTTCAGTGATTGAAAGAGAGTGGCAGAGAGAGAAAAGCTCAGATATTTCAGTGTAATTCTTATATGGACTGTGTCTTCTTTTATTGACAGGAGGAAGAGCAGCCTGTAGAAACTGAATGAAAGTGCCTCAGATAAAGGATGTCCCTGGATTTGCTGTTTGCTTCTCCATAGAGACATTCCTGATCTGAAAGGGCACTATGTGGGGTGGAATATCCCTGCTACTCACTTTTCCAGTTCTCACCTTTTTTCTTTTTTATTTTTGTTCTTTCTTTGAGAATGAATTAGTCAAATCCTGTATTTGTTGTTCCATGTTTCCTGTGCTAAGTCTCTCGTGCAAAAAGCTCTGCTAGAATGCAGCTGTCTCATTTTGTATAGCAGACTCAAAACACAGCTCTCACTAGTCCATGTTATGCTAACTTATCATTGAAACATTCAGACCCGAACCCCTGGAATTTTCCATCTGCTTTTCATCTGCTGAGCTGACGCTGGAAGGGCAACCACTGCGAGAAACCCTGCAGGGCAGGTTTTACCAGTGGGTGTAATTGAGAAACAGTAGCTAACACTCTCAGATACAGGGCAAAGGGATGGTTAATAAAAGAAAACATAGATCAAAAAGATATAAACACACTTCACAGCATGATCCAAATCAGTGCTGTTGTCAGGTTGTGTTTTTGTGTTGTTCAGACTTTTTTTTAATACATATACACTCGCACATTCTCAAGACCATGTGTATTAGTGTGTCTTGAAGGAGAATGTAAGAAATCTGAGATCTGTGGAACACCAACAGCATTTAAATTAAGAGAAAGGTCTTATTGGGATTCTGAACATGGAGGAGAGAGAACTGATCCCGTTCCCAACCAAGACTGTCACCCAGTTCTTGAGCAAATCAAGTGAAAAAACAACTGATGATTTTAAATGCTTGACATAACAAGTTTTTAAAGTCCTAGCTATGGACATCCAAGCCTGAAGCCTGCTGAGCACTGATGAGGACCCTGAGGCCTTTTTTCAACTTTGCAAAATTAGCGTAGAAATAGCAGGTAAGCTACCTGCAGTGACAGGTGAAGAATTATCTACTAACTGGTATATTAGGGCACAAGAAGGATTAAACTTTGATTGGGGTGGCACTAAAACTGTGTAAACTGGGTAGAGAAAGGGTCTGTAATGATCACTGACCAGGAGGCTACACTTTGTAAGAAATATTAACAAAAGCATTTATCAAAGTATGTCTTAAATTATCTTTAATTTTACTCTTGGTGTGATTTGGGACCATTGTGGGGTTTTTTTGTTTGTTTTTGGTTTTGCTTTGTTTGTTTGTTTTGTTTTGTGTTTTGTGTTTTTTGTTTGTTTTTTGTTTGTTTTTTGTTTGGGTTTTTTTGTTGCTTGCTTTTGTTTGGCTGCTTTTGGTTTTTGTAGGAAAAAAAAAAAAAAAGTAAGTAAGAAAATGGACCCAAAGGGAATGCACACAAAAGCTCATGCACACTGCACACACATACACACATACGTATACACACACGAAGAAATCGTTATATAAAATGACCAGGGCAAATCAAAGAAAATAATTATTGCAGCTGATGGAGCAGAAACTCCATTATAGCTAGATGCTAGCTCACAATGTACAGTCCTGAAGGTTGAGAGCTAAATGCATTTTTCAGCATCTCTAACAAAATTTATTAAATTAAGTTTTAAAATGAATCACATTTCTTCCCCACTCAATTTTCCCCCTCCTCCTTGCTCCCTGCTCAGTGCTTGTTTCCTTGGTTATATTTTATAGTCAGTGTTTGTGATTGTTTTAGTTTCATTTGCTTCCTCTCTTTTCCAGGCCTGATGGTGAAGTGTCTAACTCTCCTTTTACTTAGGAGGAACATATTATTCATGCAGATAGTAAGATCCAACATGGTGTGTGAGAAGGGAACAAAGACAGATAACACTTAGAATGTTTTTTAGTTTTTAATGAGCAAAGTCTGAGATGCTGAAACTCAGACTCAGGACTTCCATATACAGGGACGGCCACAGGTAAATTGATGGTACAACTGAGCCAGGGCAGATATCCATAAGTCAAACATCTTTCTACAGTGGAAATCTAAGGTAAAACTGGTAAATGTGCTTCTTAAAACCTTTATGGGTGTTGCTGGTATTCATCTTTCCTCAGAAAGAGTTTCCAGCCTTGGAACAGCTGAGTATTACACCCACATTTATAGCAGTTTCAGAGGCAGTCTGAAGTAAATCTGGTAAAATCTTTTCTCACATGTAATTCTTTGACTGTGCAGCTGGGTAATACCCAATCCCTTTAAATGAAACTAGTGAGTCTTCAGACAAATTATGTTTCAGGTATCTTTCAAAAAGAGAAAAAACTGTTCAAAAACATGTAGCATATGGCACACATTTTTGTGACAAATTTTACTTGAGTTTCATCTTCCTCCTTTTGAACTTGATGTAAGCGAAAAAAAAATTATTTCCTGTGAGAGTTGAGTCTCATGTTTCCTAAATCTTAAATCATTTGATTCATTCTCTTTTTGGTTCTTCCCCATCAGTATTACCTATATTTGCAAAAACACAGTCACATTCAGTCTCTAATTCTAATGGAAACAGGAAAATCAGCAACCACAATTTAGGTCAAGAAAAGAATGGACAGAAGTGAACTGACAATCATCAGAAAGCATGACAGTTTCAGAATACAACATAGAAGCCATAGTACCTGTCATAGAGACACTTGTTATAGGCACACGGGGTGTCAGAACTGGAAGAGACGCCCAGTTTCTTGTCTTTTCTGGCAGTTTTGCCATATACGTACACAACAGAGTGTCTCACACATTCAAGAAATTTTGAGAAAATAGTGTTAGTTTTGGGCTTCTGGAGAGGAATTACAAAAAAAGGAAATGGGAAAAAAAGAAAAGCCACAAATATCTATCAATGCCTTTCTCTGTTTATGAAGTATAAGAAATTAATTCAGGATGTACTTGTGAACATGGATTTTACCAGTGTCTATTCATATACGCATAACATGAGTAGCTCCAAGTATAACCTAGTTGAAGAGTGATTTAATTAATAACACTCAAGCTATAAGCTTTCATTTATAGTGAGGCCCTCTGGGGCTAATTTCTTTACATCACTGCTGAAAGTGAAAGACAAAGTAGAATTAAAGCTAGTGTAAATTTCCTTTCCATGTAATGTATACAAAATGATGTATATGGAAGTGTCACACAAATGTAAATAATTAGTTCTTTGTGTGTATGTGGGGGGGGATGGAATGCATGGGAATGTTCACATTAAATACAGCTGTTTGAAGAACATAGTTTTAGAGATCTTTATTCTTGATATAATTTTTTTCTTTTTATAAAAAAGGATCATGGTAAGATTATATTTTGCAGTTATTAGCAACGATCTGTTTATACAGATGCCACTCTAAATTATGAAGTCAATCATCATCCCACATATAAATGTTGAGTCATAAAGGCACATGTTGATTTAATATCTGAGAATGAGACTTTTGAGTCAAAGGACTGAATCACATTAGAAGTGCTGGGTTAGAAATGGTTAGGATTTGAAACTTAATACTACAACAAATAAATCTGACAATACCTTTTAAAATAGAGAAAAGAAAGAAAAAACAAATAAATGGCAGCCATGAAATTATCATAAAAGTATTTTTTGACTGAACTGATGCATATTTCAAAGGTGTATTATCATGATAGATTTCTGTTTAAGGGTCAAATGTGTAACTTGTTAATCAATGTAAGAAAACATGCTTTGGTCTGTGTTAACAAAGATGCTTTAGCTAGAAATCAACAAAAAACCCCAATTTGTTAAACTCTGAAGTTTACCCAGAGGAAATTTAGATAAAATAAGGAAGATAAATTAAAAAAAAATACAGGACATCTTTTTTTCCGAAGTGAAATATATTGAACCCCTCTAGAACTGTGGCTCCATACACACAGGGCCAAATTTCTTGGCAAGATGACAACAGATTTACAGTTAAGTTTTCCTTCATACAAAGTTTTTGAATGTAAATGTATCCATAAGGATAACACCCAAACTGTGTAATTGGCAGTGGGGCGTGTAAATCCAGTCACTGTCAGCCTGTTATCTACAGCAATCTTGTCCAAATCCATATATTAAAAATTGTGCCATATGTATCACTCCCTATGGATGTTATCTCTTTTTCTCATTGCACTCTTTAATTGAGATGCAAGCTAAATCCCAAACAACAACCCCAACTGTTTTTCTAACTGCCTAGCCAGAAGGTTTACTAGTCTATAGGTGCTTCACTAATCAAGATACAGGCTCCTTAGGTGCTGAGATCCAAATGCTTAAGTATTCTTGGAAATGCATGCTTAAACAATGAGTAAGTAGTATTCTTCTACCTGAGACTTCACTGCAATGCAAAAAAAAGTGTACTGGAACCAGAGAAAAAAGTCAGCTCTTCCCAAAAAGTGTTTTAACCCATCTTTTGAATTGCAGTCCTTTTACTGAAGAGTCTCAGAGCCAGATACCTCCCTGCATGAAAGCAACTGAGTCAGCATCCCCTGTCTAATGGAGAGAATGGTTATTGGAGATTGAGGCAGAGCTTCAGAGAAGTGTCTCTGAGTACAAAGGTGATATGTAATGTGAGCTAAATGAGATGCTATGAAGGAAAACCATTTTACATAGTCAACTTAGTCAGGAAGGAGCTTCAATATGTAAACCAGAACCCTGTGATGGCTTTCAAGGGCATTTTCTTCTCACCGCTTGGTATTTATGTAGTTTTAGGTATCCAGGACTAATGAGCAACTAAGGATTTCCATAAGACAGGATCTAAAAAACTAATGTAAATTATCTATTTTGGGTTCCCTTGCAAAAGAACATGAGCCAAGGAATACCAGCATTCAATCTATATTCTCTTGGTTTTTGTTTTGTTGTTGTTTTTCTTTTTTCCCCTCTCAAAGAGGAGATATGATAATGAAGTTTTCAATCTCACAGTGCACATGAGTTGGAAAATTACTAAAATCTACCTACATTAAATTTTTATTCTCTTGCTAAGTAACCCTGGGTCTATAGATGATAGCACTGGGTCTACCCAGAGACTAGAAAGCTATGCCTAGCTGCTAATAACAAAAACTTGTGAAGTGATGGGAGGGTTTCTTTATTATTTTTTTGGTGGTTTTTTTTTTCAGAACATCTGTCTGGAAAGGGTTTGAAGAGTTTTTTCTGCAGTGGCAGAATTTTCATAGTTTACGGTGATTCTAGGACCAATTTCCAAGGAATTAAACCTCTAAAGGAGGTTAAAGGACCTCCTTTAGTTGTCAGGATACTCTACAGTTTTAACATTTTATTGTCATGTTAAAACGCAAATCTAGGCCTGTGCTGTCACAGCCATAATTTTCCGAACCTTCTCACTTAAAAGTCTCGTTTATCAATGGGTCTTGTTGTCTGAATAGCTACTTGTGAGTGAAAAGTTGGTCACATTTTCTTTCAAGAGACAATAGATTTATTTTAATTTTTTTCAGAGAAATTTTACTTCCTTTTCTTGCTCCCATTTTTAATGAAAGGCATGGACCATAGCTTCTTCTAAAATTAAAACAAAAGGCATTAGTTTGTGGGGACTACAAAAGATATAAAAAATATTTAATCCCAAGTCAACTGGAGATCACAACTTTTATTGTCTTTTCAATGTGGAGAAATATCTGGTGTCCGTCAGACCTTTGGATGCCTTGACTTCACATAAGGAAAATCAAACATCTTCTTTTCAAGGAACCTTAAAAATTATTCTATAAAGGCCTTATTAGTTCTATTTGTCCAGTTCTCAATAATGTGACATTATGAACAGTTATAGGTTTGAGTGACTTGGTAAAACATGTTATGGCTTGCTGACAAGCCCTGGCAAGATGCTGTGTGTTTTTTGACAGAGCACAGTGTCAAAACTTGCTCTTACAAAGCTCAAGTTTCTGTACAGAATAAACTAAAACAGGTACAGATGAGCAAATTGCCTCACTAGCTGTTTACAGATTTGCAACTTATATATTCACTTACAGGACGTCATGGTTGTATATTGAGCATCCATAAATCACAAAGCTCTCCAGCCTTGCAATGGAAATATGACAATTCTGCTTGGCACCTGTTCCACCCTCTATTTCTGTCACCTGCCAGAATGACAGGGAGCTATAAACATCTCCACATACAAGGGCCTCCGCTCTGATTCGGTGGAATTAAATGACCTTGGCCAAGATGATATTTTTTATGCGGAGAGCTTGTGCCATTCTTCATGCAGAAGATGTAGGGCTCTAAACCTGAGCAACAGAAGGAAAAACTTCTTAAAGAAGAAGAAGAAAAAAAAAAAAAAAAAAAAGTAACATTGACTTTATTTTAATATTTCTTTTCCAATATGCTGAAGTTTTACCAGGTAATTGCCCGACACAAATATTTATGAATGTCAGACCATGGAGTTCTATACCATTTGCTGAGAGAATAACACTGCTTAATGAATTCTACCATGAACATGGGACTCTGGTCTTTAATGAATAGATCACTGTGATTTCTAGAGATGGCTGTCACGTTGAGATATGAGAATCATTTCTCTTTAGTGAAGAGGAACTTGGATATGTGCATATTTAGGGTTCTATTTCCCACAGCTTTAGACCTCTCAAGAATGATGCAGAGCTGAGACTAAGACTTAGGAGATTTCAGGTGTCATATTAATGAGATTACCAAAGATCAGCACTGTACAAACTCACAACCACACAAGAAAAAAGTAAAAGAAATACAATATTACCTGCAAGTCAGTTACTTCTATGTTACTGCTTGAGTCTTGAAGCACTGGAATTGTAGCAATTTTTCAGTGTATTTTCCCTTCATGGCTCACTACTTGTTAATTTTACAGGTTTTACCCTTTGCCAAATTTCATGTAAAGACATCAATGCTACCACCTTAAATGACTGTATAAATATATCTTTTGCCTACAGATTGTTCTTTCTAATCCTGTATATGACGAAGGAAAGTGAGCATCATTACCATCTGTGGAAGAATGTCATACACAGATAGCTATTCACAAATAACCAAAGAAAATAATCTTCAAAAATACCAACATTATATTAAAAATAGTGTTGTTTGCCTCAGTACCAAGAACTGAGTTTCTGACACAGATGAGTATTGCTCCAGTTCTCTTAGCCCAGCAGACAGAGGCCATCTTACCAGTCCTTTTTTAAAATGTGAAACACAAAAGATGGATAATGCAATAAATGGAAGTATTTCTCAAATCCAATTTAATAGACTTGTTGAACTACTGAAAGTCAGTAATAGATGGTGCTTTCATGGGGTAGGGAGACAGACATATTTACTGCAAAATGGGAAACAGTTTCTTTGCATAGAGTGGAGATAAAAATGGCATTATATTCTATAGAACAGAATTTTTTAATAGAAAAATGATAAGCTTTACAATGTTTGGGACATCACAGAATGTAGAAATGAAATAAGCAACATCAAGTCAGCAATATTTGAAGTCACCCTGAAAGAAAAATTTGGGCTTTTTTCCTCCTACTTATTATACATAATTAAGATCTCTTTGCTCTTGCTGAATTAAAGATACTGCAATATAACCACGATAAAAAACAATCTATTGTTTTTTTATGTAACTGAAGCACAACCTGTCTAGATTTAGCTTCAATATCAGGAAAAGATTCTTTCCTGGGAGGATGGTGAGACACCATCACAACCTACCCAGGGAAGCTGTGGCTGCCCCAACTGTGGTAGTTCTCAAGCCCACGTTGGATGGGGGTTGGAGAAATCTGGTCCCTGACCATGGCAGAGGGGTTGGAATAAGATGATCTTTAACCTTCCTTAAAGTCCCAACTGTTCTATGACTCTGTGATTCTAACATAAGAACAACACCTGTCTCAGAACCATCCAAGGGTCTCTTTATATTTATTTTCTTGTTTCTCTTCTGTCCTTCAGTATCCTTTTTGAAACTCTGAGGGAAGTTAATGTGAAGCTATAACCATGTTGCATGTAGTTGTTTAAAATGTTTCTGAATTACGAAGTTAATTAAAGAGACATCATTTAATTATTATTTTTAATTAAATGCAATGTTTGAATATTTTGAATTTTATATCTCTATGTGAGTTTTGTAACAGTTTAATAAATTACATTAAACATTCTATTTTCTATGAAACAGTCCCACTGTTTTGTCAATGCTAACATACAGGATCCTAGAATTTGAGGTACCTCTACTTTAGGTACTTTGAATGGGTATTTAGTCAAAGAAATTCTAAATATGGAAAATGTATGACCGCAATAAAACACATAATACAAACTTTTTTGAGGATGTATAGTCAGGAGATACTTGTGAAAAAGACCAGTTACTTTAATCTCAACATGTCTTCTTTACAGTACCTCATAAGGCAGGGTCAACCACAGGTTATTACCTTCGTCAAACAGCAATCTGAATAAATTAAAAAATGGAAAATAGAGCAGTCAGCTTTGCCCTCAAATGGTTCATTCGTTGCTAATTGTTAGTTAATCCCATGCAAATCTTGGAGTAACCAATAACACACTTTCTAGGAAGAAAAACTTCCACTGGTCAGTATTACTGGTAGAACTGCTTAGAACTTGTTCTCCTGGCTGTCAACATGCTTTATGATTTTGACTATAATGAGGCCACATCCTTTCATTTCTGCAGAGGCATGAGTGGATTGTAGCAAATTCCTTGGTTAACTCGGTGCACTAAATCATTCCCTTTCCCATGAGGAATACTATTCAGCTTCTGCCTCCTCTCAGGAAGCAGCTCACATTTGGAAGAAGAGCTTTTTATTCAAATAAACACCAAACAATAAACTGGCTTTCCAAAAAGGATGTTTTCTTAAAGTGGCAGTGACATCCTGTGGCTTCATCCACTCCCCTGACTCCAGCAATAAAGTGACAAATGAAATCAGTGACTGTTGAGAAATAACTGTTCTCAGTTCAGCTGGATACACACAAACACTTCCCTTGAACAAATCTATCCTTTAAGCAAGCAGTCTCTAAAGTTATAATATCAGACTGTGAATTGTAAAACAAAACATCAACAAAAGTCCCAGCAAGAAAACTTTTAAAACATATGGCTAGAGGATAAATAATAGATAAATCTGGCATTAGGTCAGCTGATACATCAGATTTGTTCCACAGAAGCTGCTGAAGATGTGTTTCTGAACATGTCATGTACTCTTGTTCCCATAAACCTCACTACAATATTCCATTGTAAGTGCTTTAAATGCTCCAAAAGCTGTTGGAAGCCAAATTATTATATCCATTACTACGGAATACCACAGTATTGGTTTTTAACAAGAATTATCTCCAGACTTCCCTTCAGCACATTTGTGTTCACAAAGGCTAATCAATAGTTACTTTATTTACTCTACTGAAGTTCACCATGTTAATAAATGTATCTCTCAGTAATCATGACAGACCTCATCTCTGGATCAAATAGACATTTTAAATTGGCACTTCTAAACTTTACTGTGCATTTCACATCCATTGATAAAAACATCTTCTATGTCTTTAAAAAAAATAGGATTAGACTTTGGAAAAATACTTAAGTTTTGGGTTTTTTTAATGTAAAATTTTCTTATTAAAATTGCATAATATGCAGTTTAGGTTTTAGTACAGACAGTACTGAAGAATTATACAGATCAGGCGAAAGTTTAATGCTTATGTGGTTTAGTTCAACACTGATGATTTCTAACATTTCAATTTCCTGAATTATTGTTTTATGGCTTAAAACACTATTTCTTGACTACACGCATACAATGTGACAGCAGAAGTCACTATTGCAGGTTTATGAACTGGGACATATCTGTAAATCAGTATGGAAAATCATGGCAGTTTTCCACTTTAATTTAGACTTTTGAGTACCAGATGGGGCTTGCTGTTTCTCAAAGCAGTTTGCTCCTTGATTTCCTGAAAGAAAAAGAAAAGAAAAAAAAAAAGAGAGTCTGTTATCTCTCATGAGCCATATTGGCACTAGATTTTTGTGGCAGTAGCTGGTGTTGGTGAGATACTCATTTCAGGGACATGTTGCCTGAGTCCTATGGGACAGCTGTACCCAAAAGACGTCTGCAATGAGAACTGAAGAAAGGCTGTTTATTTTCTGCAACTTTCAGGCTGTCAGTGTTTTAGCATGTACTTTGCCTCTGCATATGAAAGCTGCCAGGGCAGGTTGCTGAAAGTTCAGGTTGCTAAAAAAGAAGTTTCAGCTGTAGTGAAAACAGAGGTTACTGTGATAGGCAGACCTTGACAGAGCCTCATCCTGGATGCATTTGACCTGATGTCATGGGCAAGTCAAATGTTTAAAATCATACTATAACAGAACCTCAGTTTTTAAATGTCTTATAATGAATAACTCCATTGGCAAGCCTGAAATTTTTTGGTGTTTTTCAAGCTTAAGCTAACTGGATTTCCACTTACTCATTTTTAAAGTATCTGGGGTATTTAAAAAAAAAAAAAATCACTTAAATTATGTTTTTTTGGACCTTGTAAGAGGATGTGGTGAAGGGAAGGTTCTAGGATGTAACACCAATACAGAATATTACTTGTTAAGAAATCCTCATAAGCATTTTCCAAACCTTCCATTCAGTCTCTCAGTTTTCAATGCCTTTTCCAGGCAAAATGAACCAATGCTAAGTCTAATAAAACAAATGGTGTCTCAACTATCCAAAACTTTGGTTTTGATAGGTTCTTCTAATATATCACCACACCATGGTTTTCTATGGCATTTTGCTTCTCTTTTTCTTAGGGTGTGAAAGCTCTATTGACTCATTTAATTGACTTTAAAAAATCACTGGGATCAACCCATTTTCTTCAGGAAGTCCACATTTATTTTATTACAGAAGTTCGTGAAATTTATTCTACTTTGAGGTTTCCCTGTGGTGCCTTTTCTGAAAAATCACTGTTAGTTGTCCTAGCAGAACAACTTTTAGAAATTATTCAACTTGATTATAATTCCTGAAGGACTGAGTACCAGAATGTCTTCACTTTCGATTTTAAGAATGAGTTTGTAACATCTTTTCCCATCAGACCAGTGCCTGAACCAGACAGGCAGCTCTGTTCATGAAACGTTGCAAATAATATTTTCTAAAATAGTTTGCTGAAATGATCTTATAAAGCAGGTTCTCATTTTCTTTTCCCTGGCAGAATTGCCTGTAGGAGACAAACTTACTATTAAGGTTCAATTTCCTAATTTCTTATTCCTTTTTCCTCTCCTCTCCTCTCCTCTCCTCTCCTCTCCTCTCCTCTCCTCTCCTTTGTTTGGCACTGGCTAAGGCATGTTACCAGTATGTACTGCAAAACAAGGAAATCACCTGCATGTGTGGTGTCTCTATAAGTGAGGTAGCTTTTTTTATATATATAATCTAGATACAAATAACACACAGGGTCATTTCCTGCTCTCACTGAGTTTTGGAATTTTGCTTTTATAGAAGTAGACTTCCTTTCCGCTATTAATAGAATGAGTATTAAAAATTAACATATATAACATAATTCAGCTCCATTTCAAAACCTGAATGTAATACCATACAAAAAACCTCCACTTATGTGTCACTATAATGAATGTCACTTACTTCAAATTAAAAACACACAGTACATCCTGATTTTTATTCTTTGATATAAAAAAAATTGGACACTTAATGATCACTGGTTTGTTCCTCTTTTTCTCTTCATTTCATAGGATTTTCCAACTGTGTTTCTTTTTTGCAAATCATGTTTTTTTTCATAATAAAAACTATGTTTAACTAAGGAAGAGTCAGCAGTTCTGAACTGAGACAAACATCTGAATGTTACTCAATAATAAAGCAAGATAAACCCAAGGAGCAGTGTGGATGAGAATTAGTCTATTCCCAAATGAAATGGTTGTGTGAAAGTACTGCCATACTGACTTGAAAACTTGGACAATGAACGTTTAAGTGTTTTCACTCTTGTAAAATGTAACTTAAAACCAGAAATGATTGCAATCTAAACAGATAAGCAAAAATATGTGTTTCATGGCCATTCTAATTTTTGTGCAGGTAAGGGGTTTGCTTATCATGCTGAAAAAGATGAGGAATCTGTTAAAAGGTTTTGTACATCTGTCATTTTTGGGGCTGAGCTGAATGAACAGTTCTAGAAAAGGAAAGCAGAGCCTTGAGTCACAACTGGTCCCAGTCAAATTCTCTTTTTCAAAAAATATTTGCCAAGAATTCAGGTTACAGTTGTTTCTATAACACAGCTGCTGCTCCTGCACCTTCTGTGAATCAGTATCTTTAGAATTATATACAAACAAGTCCAAGAACACTAGTTTTCTATTGCTCCAGCCTTTTGCCATAAAAAGTGTAAGAATAGCTGTAACAAGTCATATGAAATATCAATTTAGTTTAACATATATCTCTAACAATAGCAGCACAGAATGATCTTAGAAACAATATAGACAGTCATAGGGACATTTGAGATATATTTGAGAAAGAGATATGATGTGCCTTGTTGACTGCTGTCACCCTTTTTTCTTTCTCAATACCAAAAGTAACTGTGATACAATGGTCTAAACAGGACCCTTTACTCCATCCAGTTCCTAAGCAGAATAATCACAAGACTAGGTCTGCAGTGTGATGCAGTGCAATGCCATGCACTGTATACATCTCCAGTAAAGACAGGTATAATGAAGTTTTGAATTGTTACTTTAATAATCCAGATAGTCTCCCTTTTCTCTTTCCCTGCTTTTTCTGTAGCATAAGAGGGGGAAGCTCAGCATTCTTCTACTAATCTTTTGTTCATATGGAAAAGCAAGCAGCAGAAACACAAAAAACTGAAAGAAAGAAAAGCTGAAAAGGAAGGACTGGACAACTGCTTGACAGACTGCCCCACTTTTATGTCATGGACAGGGAGAGCACCTGGAGCATGGCTGTGGGGTCTATATGTCCTGAACAGTCTGTTATAACAATCTTTATTCTGTCTGTGCACCACTGCATTCTGAAGGCTTAAACAGAGTTCTACTTTATGCCTTCATATCTAAATTATCAATAAATAAATAAACAAACAAACATATAAGTAAGGAAAAGATCTGTGTTTAAAATGTGTTTTTAGAAAGTCCAATTGCTATCCAAGTCCATTTCTGTAATGATTATTGACATCTCTTATTCGTAAGTCATAGGGATATCACTTGCAACCTAAGTTGTATATTACACAGCTGGATAATAACTTTCCATGTCAACTCTGCAATATTTGCCATATAAACTTTCTGGTATCCAAGGATTCAATTCTTTGTGTAAAGGTTTTACAACCAGGTTAATTTATGTGTAGTTTAGTAGGATATATAATTTTTCCAGTGAATTATTTGGAAAATGGCTGCCTAAATACCATCCAAAAATCGTGTTACATCTCACATTTATGAGACTGTTCTCATAACTTTTAGATGGCTGATGCTACATAGAATAAATTGCCTGACACTCCATCAAGCATTTTATGAAAATCTAGAAATTTTTCCTCTGGCTACTGTATTATACCCGTGATATGTGCTTAGGAAACTGTATTCTAGCAGAGGAAAGCTCAACACTCTTTAAAAAAGTATTGAAAACACTGATCAGGTTGCTATTGATACCTTTTTAAACACCAGTGGAAAGGCTGTGCTTTTGGATGTAGGGATCTGGGTCTGGTTTGTGTATATTTCCAGAAAATATTGAATGACAACACAATCCATCACAACAAACTAGCCCAGATCTTGCATGCACACACTTCCAGAAACACTGTCAAACCTCCCCATGGAAGAACGCAGCACCAGAGAGTCCAGGTGGAGGAGAGCAGAGCAGAGATCAATGGGAAACAAGAAAACACCATCTTGTTTCTTGTACCAGGGCTCGTGTCAGGGATGTTATTGAATTGCTTCATCTACCTAGTAATAACGTACCTGCTAATCCCTTCTTAAGGAGAGTGGCCTGAAGTCTAGTGGACTGCTATGGTGTTCAGTGACTTTGGAATAAACTCTGATGGTAAGCGAAGCCTTGAGTCTAGCAGTGGCTAGAACTCCACAATTTAATTGTTCTTTCTCCCTATAAAGGCCTGCAAACATTCATTTTTTTCACTGAACTTCTCCCACCCAGACGATGCTCAGACTTTACACTGCTTTTAAAGTATTGTTCATCCAACTCACTTTGAACTTTAAAGCTTTTTACTGAGATAACAGGATCTACAGTGTGAGATCAAGCTTAGAAATCACAGCTTGAAATGCCTATCCAGGGGAAGTCATGCAGAAAATGAAACATATCTGGCAGAACAAGACTGTGGTAGGAGTGACAAGACAAAGTCAAGGAAAAGGGCAATGAGGAGAAGCCCAGACAGGAAAAGGCTCCCTGGTGTTACTGGGAGAAAAGAGGGTAAAAGTTTAGGGAAAATGAAGAGTTAAAACCCACCTAGAAAGGCTGAGATTGAAATGTGTGAACAATCCCAGCTCCTCTCTCCCCCTTCCTCTCAGCAAAGGTCATTCTGTGTGAAAACATTTCCCTGTTTCTATATCTTTGCTTTTATTTTGTCCTTTATCTGGGGGAATTTTGTCTAGGTGTGATTGTGTCTTTTTCAAACTGTTCAATCTCTTAGCTGTCTCAAAAAAAAAAAAAAAAAAAAAAAAAAAAAAAAAAAAAAAAAAAAAAAAAAAAAGTTGGGCGATACTGAATTGATAGCTGTGTGACCACAGAACTTATAAGATGGGTAGAAAAGGTCTTCACTGCGTCTCTCAGCCTGTTTCATATCCATTAAAGAAGTGATCCCACAAAAGCATCCCAAAATACACGGCGGGCTGTATGGCCACCAGCCCCTCTCTATCTGCAGTGTTGTGCTCAGCACCCTGCTGTCTGCACTGGCAGAATTTGCCTGTGGCTTGGCTATAATCCTCTGAGACAAGAAAATTCATTGCACAGTTGTGTTTAAACCACTTCCTTTGGGTCAGTGACTCCTTACTGATACAGTTCAAAACTGGGATCTAGGCAGAAAGCATGATGCAGTGACTCGATGTAGGTGCAATATAAATGCACAGCATTTTCACTTGTATGACCAGGAGTGTGATGTGAACATTGGTAGACAAAAGGCACAACAGTTCCTTCATTTAAATAATGTTTTGCAAGCACAAAACAAATCCACAATGAGCTGGGAGATTATTAGGCAATATTCTTCTCTGACAATAACTTAGAGAATGTTTCAAAGCACTTCTGGTATCATTTTGTTTGAAGAACAATTTATGCTAAATGCAGAATAATAAATAAAAGACTTTAAGTATTTTATATAACCAGCAGAATTTTAGGGCAACTCCCCTCTCCCAAATTCACTTACAAAACACAAAATTAATATAAGTGATTTGAAAATAAGAGAATTAAAACAACATTTTTAGTCAACTCCAGCTTCTTACGGTTTTGGAAAATAAATAAATAAAAGTAATAAAAATATTAATATAATTAGGTAGTAAGTCTTCTATTTCTTAAAATAATATTTTTACAAACTAAGTATTAACTCTTTCATACTATTAAGTACTTAAATGCAAACAGAAATTTTCTCTGTTAATTGAGAGCAGGATATGAAAGGTGGTACTAAAAATTTGACCTATCTCACATAAATAACATCCAGGCAACCTTTAAGTTACAGGAACTGTTGAGAAAAGAGATTAGATTTAAGAATAAAACCTTTTTTCCTTGAAGATTTTCTGCCCTTAAGTGCAGAAATTGCACTGAATATCACTGAGGTTTTTATAAAAAAGACCTTTTTGTATTTCCAGCAAGACAGATAGAAATGCAGGGCTTTCAGGTAGTATGAAGGCAAATAAATGATCTAAATTGTTCTTATAAATTACTAAAGGAAAAAAATTAAGAAAATAAAAACTAAAAACTGAGAATAATATTATAGTATCCCTTTTTTTCTTGGTGTATGACATTTTACAGATTATTTTCTTTCTAAAAATAACTGAGAGTGTCATTTTGCAAATTTTACACCTATACATACTAGTTCATAAATATAGCATTTATATATGCATATTCATTTTTATGGATATTAACTTATAAACATAAAACTATGTTTGGATATAAATATATATTTTTGTGTGTGTGTGAATATGTGCATGTACATGTCTATATATATACATAGATATATATGGATGGATATGTATGTGTCTACATTTTTTAAATTTCATACCAAGTTGCAAAAAACATAGCCTTATAATAAATCCCTCTCCCATTCTTGCTTTGTCTAATTTCAGACTCTTCCCAGCATATGTTCCTGTCGTCTGTCTGTGTGTCCACTTATAAATAGACAGATTCTAAAAGAAATAAAAATATGTAGGACACTTTGTACATTTTCGTTTAATTTTTAATTTTAAAAAATCATTAAAAATGACATTGGACTCTAATTTTTTTCTCTATGCAGCAGCAGCTGCCGTTGTCAAGCTGTTGTCTTTGTTACGGCATCTTTGTGAGAGACTGCAAACCCGTATTTGGAATTTTTGTTTGTCTGTTTTTAAACATGACATCTTGCTTTTAGTTTGAGACAGACTTTAATGAAAGCAACTTCTCTTTTTAACCCTCATTTCTCTTTTAAGAATTTCAGTTCTGAAGAAGAACAAATCCGGATACGTACCTGGAGAAACTGAATTGGTTTCATATGATTTGGACCATTTGTGGAAATTACACCACCAGTTTCTGTCTCGATTGTTTTGAATGATGCTTTAAATAGATAATGTAGGATAGGTAGTCAGCATATAAATATTAACTGATGTACTCTTTCTTCAATTTAGACCTCTTTGCATTATATTTTCCAAGGTTGAATATGTTTGTAAACACTCAGGGCAAAGGAAGTTTTTAAAATATTTTTTTTCTCTTTTATGCAAACTTAAGAGCAAAAATCAAGGGAGGAGAATTTACTAGCTAAATGGGACAGCACAGGACTCCAAAGAAACCCCAGTTTATGTTCATTTTTGTGAAAAATTTGGCAACAGTAAATATCTAATATCAAAATTTCTAGAGCAAGAATATTTACTAGTCATTGTTCTATGTATCTACTTTTCCTGAAAATAAACATATTTGTAAATCTGATTTTCAGAGGTCAATTATTAAACATTTTTTATGTGTTAGTCTGAACCCTGACAAGGTAGGAAAATTTAGGGATATCATAATTGTGCAACCCAAGTTCTACAGTCACATCTTGAAATTACAAATAAAGTTCTGTATTTTTATGTGGGAAACAGATCTTGTATAGCTTCTCATATTCCAATCCAGATTATTCTTTCTTAACTTTAAACAATTAATTCAATTTTTTAAGCTAGGTATATACATTCCCACCTTAGACTTGAAAGGTCCTTAAGGGCCTTACAATAAAAGGAGAAAATTATAATAAAAGGAGAAAAAAAGGAGTAAATATATGGGGACAGCAACATTCAGACCCACTGACTAGATGTGAAATTAAGTGGGATGATTCATGGATCACAGTCTGGATTCTTTCATTTCTCTTTTTTCAGTATATATTTCTGCATTGTTCTACTTGCTATTACATAATAAAATATTTACAGCTCTGAGTCCATAAAAAAAGCAACAAAAAATCCTACCAAACTTGTGAACAATAAAGAACAAAAAAATACTCATCTTCTAAAAACATCAGTTGCTGAGAGTGGTTCTCTACATGGTCACATAAGCAGTTTAGACTGTCATAATTGAGGGGTATATAAATAGGAAGAAAGATTGAAGGAAGGTGGAAATTAAACTTTATTCTCATGTAATTACTTGATATATAAAATTGAGGTATTAGGATATGCATTTCCATTGGATGAAACTTTTCTAATTTCCTCTCCAAACCAATTAGATTTACTTCAAATGGAAAACAAGAGAATTAATATGTTCATAATATAAATTCAGGTGAAATTAATTTTTTAGTGCTTCAATGAAAAAGAGCATTTTCTGTGTGAAGTACTAGTTAAACTTCATATGTGTCCATCATGAGATCGATCTGAAGCTTCTGCAACAAGGTATGAAATCTCATTACAGTATTTTGTGAAAAAGAAAGATCTGTGGCAGTCTTTCCCTCTCTCTGTAAGAAAAAAACATTTTAAACTGACTTAAAAATCTTCTTTTTTACTTCCTGATATGAGGTTAATTTTACCCTGGGCATTTTATTTATAAATTTGAATCTGTGCACACAGTGATAGCAGCTGAGATACAATAAACCAAACACATTTATGCATGTGTTATCTGTGTATGTATATACATGCTTATATCATATTTAACAAGACTGCTGGATGAGAAATCTGTGTATCCCTTTATCTTTGATGTCTTGGGTCTCAATAAAAAGCTAATCATATCCATTATGTATATAGCACATCAACTCCTATTTACAAGAACACATATATATTAATCATGTTACTTGATAGAGTGATTCCCAAGAATATAATCTTTTTATATATATAATCTGTAATGGGTAGCTCAGTTTACAGCTGATGTTTAATTAGGATCTTGCAGTTGCAATAAACTTTTTTTTTTTTTATTGCCTCAGCCAAGGTACAGTATAATGAAATGCAAGTGACCCAAACTAAATGGAAGCACTGAAGTAGATAATGTGGCAATATATCAAGTAAAATACACTGATTCTGCAGTCAGTTCATGCCCTAATGGCAGAAAAAGGGTTTGAAAGCCACTTTAACCATAAGTAGTGTGTTTATGTATTATTCACAGTAGCAAAAAATTGCAAAATGTCAACATTTCATTTCCCTCTTAAGAATTTCTTTTGATTAGTGACCTAATTAACCATTAAAAAAGGAAAAAGGAGTATGTATTTTTATTTTTTTTTATTTTAAACTGTAAATACAAAAAACATGAGTGTTGCTTACTAGAGAATAATTTATGATCCTAAAATGTCACCATCAACCTTAATAGTCTTCAGGAAATCATAATTAAAATAAATAAATGAAATTGTCTTCTGTCTCAGCTTACAGAGTGATTTTTCACTATGTGTGCATCTATGTATTATTGTTGGTGATATTTCTTATTAACATGAAATAAGACATGAAAATATTTCAGCTGCTGTCTGAGGGTTTTTCTTTTTAATATTTTAAAATTATTATTATTTTTGTTATTATTCTTTATTTCACAGAAAGTCTACAAAATACCTGGAAGAAATAGTGGGAAAAAGCAGCCATAGTCTGCAGCCATAATATGCAATTTCCAGTGTTACACGTTCTCAGCTATGGCTGAGTTTACTATACCCTGCTTTAAATTATTACAATATCTAAAATGAAATAAAGCTGGATTTAGGACCTAGTTCTTTCAACAAGTGATAAATGGGGACAAAGAATTACAGATGTTCACAAGTTTCTTTAATATGATTATCAGCTACCTGCAGGTGGCTCTCCTTAATTGAACATGTTAGTAGACATTTTTATTATTGTCACTATTCTTTATCTGTTTGTGTACGAGTGCATAGGAGACATGCTTTGGACCATGACTCCCTGGTTCCAAACTCCATATAAATTCAGCTGCCCCCAAAATATTCTTTGCTGTCAAGCATCCACAAACTGATACCAAACTCACCAAGCAAAGAATGTGACAGAGAGATTAGAAAGTTTATTTGCAATTTATTTCTGTATCTTGTTGCCTCAAATGATGCCTATATATAAAAGAGACCCTCAAAATCACTTCTAGAGGTGCTTAAATTTCACAGGAATTAATTAAATTAATGGTGGCCAAGAAAATCTCTCCAGATATGAGCACAATTATACAATGTGTGAGCAGCTCTACATGAAAACTTGTGAAGATTCCTACTTTTCTCCTCACTTCTTGCTATTTGTGCTCATTCTGTAACAGAACATACACCTTCCACGATGCATTGCACTATTAAGATCCTCAGATGCAGATCCCTGTCCTGTTAAACTGCTCAGAATAATTTTATCCCGAGGATCAATTTTTCCTGAGTGACTCCTAAGTCTCCTATTTTATAGCCTTTGTTTTGCTTTCCCAGAGAGCATTTAAAAATTATACTTTAAGCAGAATATGCATGATATATTTAATGGAGAAAGAGTTTCAAAGAGCTCAGAGTTTGGCATGCTGACAAACTCAGCTGAGTCTCTGCTCAACTTTTCTATATCTCTGATATTTTGGTACATCCTTCTTTGTTCAGATATGGTAAGCCATATCTGGCTATCTAATTTGAGATGGAGTTCTACTTAATGGTTTCATTCAGTTGGTTTTATATCACAATTCACTCTTCAACTTCACTTAAGGAGTCTGTGGATGAACCACACCATCATGTCCTGAAGTGCCTCATCTACATGATTTTTAAATACTTCCAAGGATGATGATTCTACCTTCTCCCTGTCTCTGTTCCAATCCCTATCTGCTTTCTTAGTCAAGCAATTGTTCCTCAGATCTAGTCTGAACCTCTCCTGGGGCAACATTCAGTCCTCTAGTCCCATCATTGTTCACTTGAGAGAAAAGGCCAGCACCCACCTCCCTACCACCTCCTTTCATGTAGCTGTAGAGAGCAATAAGGTCTCCTCTCAGTCTCCTCTTCTCTAAACTAAACATTCCTGATGCCCTCAGCCTCTCCTCACAGGTCTTGTTCTCCAGACCCTTCACCAGCTTGGTTGCCCTTCTCCAAACTTGCTGCAACAACACAATGTCTTTCTTGTAGTGAGGAGCCCAGAGGTGCACACGATAGTAGAGGTGAGATATACTCCATGAGCTTCCAGCTTCTCTTGGAGAATGCTGTGGGAAACTGTGTCAAAAGCTTTACTGAAGTCCAGGTAGACAACAACCAGAGCTTTTCCCTTGTCCACTAGGCAGGTCAGCTGGTCATAGAACAAGACCAGGTTTGTCAAGCAGGACTTGGCTTTCCTGAACCCATGCTGTCTGGGACTCATTCCCTGGCTGTTCTGCACTTGCCCTGTGTGCACACTCAATATGAATTACTCCATAATATTTCTGGGCACTGAAGTCAGGCTGACAGGCCTATCGTTCCCCTGATCCTCCATCCAGCCCTTCTTGGAGATGGGTATTACACTGGCAAGCCTCTAGTCATCTGGGACTTCTCCTGTTATCCATTTTGTATTAATCCACAGCTTGTGGGTTGTAGACCAGTAGTCTTTTAAGAAGTTCACATTTGATGTTTCTGGTATGGTTTGACTCATGCCACATATGTAATCAAAAGAGTATCCCTTCCTATATGGCTTGTCCATACACATAAGATTAAATGTACAGGACCTTCTGAAAGAGACTGGATGTGGCACTCAGTGCCATGGTCTGATAACCGCCGCGGTGGGTCAAGGGTTGGACTTGATCTCTGAGGTCCCTTCCAACCCGGCTAATTCTATGATTCTATGATCTTATTTAGCTTTTGATTAAACCATAAAACCAAGGAAAAAAGTCATGTGAACCTCTCAGAATAAACTTCCTGGTTTGCAAAGTGCCCACAAAAGCAAGAAAGGGAGGCACACTAAAGTAAAACAGGTTTATTACATATTAATTGATAAACATTTTCACTTGATACTTGTTGACTCCTAGAGAGTTCAAAACAACCATTTACAGCTCCTGCTCTGAGCTATATTTAAAACAAATATGCTTAGCCTATGTCAGCTTTGTTACTGAGGCTTAATTTGTTACAGTATATTGCTGCACTAACTGACCATTAGTGAAGTGAACACATTGCTAATGAGGTAAAGAACATTAGTTTAAACCATATTCCCTCAGGTCTATGTTAATGCCTATACCTTGTGTTTGAGGCAGGATGTGGAGGAGAAATCATGATTTAGTCTGATTGAGTTAATATAAAAAGCCAAGCTGACCTGACCATGTGTTTGAATACATAACTATTAAGGGATAAGACATCTAATTATGGTTACTAGATGTACGTACAACGAAAACTTAAGTTATAGAATAACTTTAAAAAATTCAGCTATCTTATTTGTGTTTGGTTTGGGGGCAAGTGAGGAGGAATAAGGCAAATAATCTTTCCTAAATTACCTAAGTCAGTTTAGTAGCGTCCATATTAAATAATTGTTTGATTTCATAACTTTGAAATATATAGAAATTTACCTTGGGTCATTTAATTTAACATTAATGAGCTCCTCTTCAATTAGTGTATATGCAATTATTAAATGTTCAGTTTATCATATAGGAATATGATATAAGCATATAGGACATAAGCATATAAGAATATTTTAAAATTTTCTTTGCTCTTAGGAAAACTTTCATTGAGTGGATCAGGGAAAGAATAAAATGAGAAATTCTTAATGTATTGGGTAGCAAGGAATGACATAGGTGGTAGGAAGAATACAGAGACAAAAAATTCTTTCTCTAAAAATAAGCAGAGAAAAGTGCAATGCCATATATCATTTTTTTCTAAAGCATACACACACCAACCTGATATACTTATATTTGCTTCCCTACAAACTTCTTCACCTTCCTGTGCCATAATGCATTGTCTCCTGAATTGTAGCGAAGGTTATAAGCCTAAGGGATCTTTGAAACTGTATCACTGAAATCCTCCGATCTAAAATGCCTGGGGGAAAAAACAAAACAAACCAACCAACCAACCAACTAAAAAATTAAAACAAACAAAAAAAACCCAGGACTGCTATGGACAGATATGTACCTCATGCACACTTTGTATCTACAGAGCAATAATAGATGTTTATTTATTTTTAATGCAAATGTTTTGGCAATCTGTTTTTCAGTGTGGTCTCAGGAAGTGCTGTAATGGCATAGCTGAGTAGATAATGAACTGCAGTGACAGCAGGAAGATTAGTTCCCAAGGGTGGGAACATTTCTTGATGCTTTCCCCAGAGAAGAAAATACATGCAACATCAGACCTTGAAGTGTAAGGCAGGCAAGTTTTGAGAGGGCCCAAATTCACATGTTCTCATGTGAAAATGGCATCATATGAGGGCACTACAGAACTCTTCAATATTTCTGAGAAGCATCTGAGAATAGATTTTTCTCTCAAGAAAAGATTTTTTATTTCTGGATTTACCCTGGTAGTTCTTACTGCTTTTTGATAAAAGTTAAATTACATCTTTTCCACTGTTTGTAATGCTGAAATGATTATTATAAGATATGCACATACAAAAAAAGAAAAAAAATACTTAGAATATAAGCACCCAGTTCCCAAAGGGTCATAGTGAACCCACAGGCAGTGGACCTAGAACAAGAGAGGTGATTTCAGACATGTGTTTCTCGTCTAGTTGAGATGCAAGGTTCAACATACCATCTCCTACATTATCAAAAGATCTATTTTACATATGTCATACACACACATGCCTGACAGACCAGGGGGATTCCCAGAAAATATGGGTAGAAGGACTTGTAGTGACAAAGGCTTGTATAGGAAAAAATAGGAGAATGGCTGTAGTAAACGATGGCTCCTAAGGAAGATGTGTTAAGATTATATTGTGTTATCCAGAGTGGTGCAAACAACATCTTGAAGCACATGTTGACTGAAACACAGTGCTTGACAGAAACCAAAATAATTCATGCAGGTTTCTTTGTTTTAAAAACAGGTTTTGCTGGCAAACTCTCTGAGGTTCAAGCTACATAGTTACATCTGATGGAAGAGAAAAGGAGAAAAAGAAAATAAGGAGAATTAAGACCTACCAAAATTTGCAAGGCTTTGTTTCATTTGTCATTTGGAGAAACATGTAAAACTCAGAAATTTATTGTAAATATGCATTGTTTTTCATTCTGTGTAGAGGTTGTCATGGTTTAACACTGGCCCGGCAATTAAACTGAATAGCAGCTGCTCTCTATTAATCTCTCGCTCCTCCCTGATAAGGAAAGAAGAGAGAATAAGGGAGAGACGCTTATGGGTTGGAAACTAAACTACACAACTTTAATGAAACAGTAATGATAAATAGGAAAAATTACTAAATATATACAAATATACAAATATACAGGAAAAACTGATACCATGTTCCTCCCCCCTTTCCCCCAATAACTCTCAGGTCACCACGGAGGCTGCAGGGCAGCCCTGGGAAAGTCCAGGCCAGACTCCTGGGGTCAGGAGCAGTCGGGAGCTGGAGGCAGGAACACACGGATTCAGGCTGGCATGGATCAGGACCACAGGCAGACGAATGGATGGAATCCTCCCAGGATGCCGAAGCAAACAGGGAACAGGTGAAGGAAGGGCAGGAAGGGCAGGAAGAAAAGGAAGAAGGGGTCTGACCCTCGTGATCCCTCAAATTTATGCTGAGTATGAGGTGTATGGGATGGAATACTCTGTTTGGTCAGTTCTGGCATCTATCTTGTCTGTTCCTCCCCAGAGGAAGGGTTCAGGTGGGACCTCCTTATTCCTTCTGAGGGTAAAATGTTCCTCAGAGCTGAGCAGTGTCCTTGGTTCTGCATACCAGTCTCTGGCAGTAACTATAAACATCCAGTGTTATCAGTCCTAGAAGCAGACACTGTCTGAGAAACTTGCTGTTAATTTCAGCAAGTGCGACTACTTACAAGAAACTTAGCTGAAAGCAAAAGTACCAACCAGAAAATCACCTTTATCCTGCCCCAAACCAGGACAGAGGTATAGTTACAAACTGTAGCTTTTAGCTCTGTTTGGAAAGCAAAGAAGATATCTTTAGTAATCTGTGTTTATATAAAAATTCTTTTTTTTTTTTTTCTCCTGCATTTGTGGATTTGTGTCTGACACATCACTGATGGGATTTTCAAGACAGTTTCTGAATGTAAATTAGGTTTCTCATCTGTCTTTCATAGATTCACAGATCTAACAGCCAGAAGGGACCATTCTGATCTCTGAGTCTGACCTCATGCAAAACACTACCATTGGATTCCCTTTAATAAAGTAATTGTTTCAAGACTTTACCTGCTGGAGAGTTATCTTGAGGGGAAAAACAAACAAAACAAAGCAAAAAACCAAAAAAACCAACGAACCAACCAAACAGAAATAATTTTTAAATATATCTCTTAAAATACTCAGAGTTCTTATTGTCTTCTAAACTGCTTGTTCTTAATATTTTTCTTTGTCTGACTACAATGAAAATGAATACAATGACTTCTTAATGTAGAAATACTCAATGTGTGTGAACTGTGTAATACTGAGATTGCTAAATGATCCAACCAAAGGTTTTTGAAATGTGCTGGAACAACAGAAAACAGTTTATTAGTAAAAGAGACATAAGTGGTTACTTCTCTAAAGCTCAGCTTCTTTACAGTTCTGTTATGTCAGGAGATGTCTATAAAGAACAAAGCTTTGCAAAACTTCCCCATAGCACTGTTGAGACAATAGATGTCTACAGTGAACCTGAGCTGTCAGCCAGGAACCAGTAGACCGTTTCAAGTTCTTTGCTTCCATTCTGCCTCTGCTGCTCAAAAAAAGTACACTGTCAAGCAGGCCTGTATGCTCCCAGTCTTATTTAAGACACAAAGAAAAGATTATGTGCTTAGTCACAGGATGGGAGAAAAGTGACGCACCCTGCTGATCTGTCCACTGGAAATGCTCACAGCCTGTAATTTCAGTTCTTGAGCTTTAGAAAAAGCTAATTTGCAACCTTTGGCCAAGCAATAATACTTCTAGAATAATCATGTTTTCTTAGTTTCCAAGAAACTAGTGGAGTGAAAAATTCCAGAAAAAAGCACCCCAATGACTCACTCAAATATTTCAGAGTCAAACCCCACCACGTTCCAACAGGTACTGAGGTAACTCCTTGATTTAAACATTCCTACTGATGAAAAACCCAATATAACCCTTCACATATCATTCCAACACTTTGTTCATTACATTTCCTGTTAAACCTTAATTTTATTTATAGTTCAAATTTCTCCAAATTTCAACTTACAGACACTCAATCATACTTTTATTTTGTCTGATAATTTCTTTTATTTAAATTATGTATCTCACATATTTTTTAGAAATATATATATATATAAACATGGTCTTGTCTACCCTATTTATAAGCTGAACAGTTCAAGTATCTTGGGTGTCTCATGATGGGGCATGTTTAATCCATTAGTCACCTATAAGTCTTTTCTCTGAAACCTATCTTGTTTTCCCACATTCCCTTAGAATTCTGGCCATGAGAAATGGATGCACTATTCATGCAGGAATTGTAACTATCCCAAATAAAGAAATAATTAAAGTATGCAGCTTTTCTGCTTTTCAGTCAAATGTATCTTTATTCCAGTTTTAGTCCAGAGGCAATTCTGTTCAAGGGCTGAACCTTTTAGATGAAAAATAGAAACAAAAAAGGCCAGTCAATTCCCTAGACTCATTCTACGTACATTGTACTTTTCAAGAACACATTTGACTTTTTATGCAGTAGGGGGTACTTGTCGTTGCATTTTGCAATCTACTTTTCAATATGATGGATCAAAAATTCATACAAGGTCACTATAACAACAACGACAATAATAAATTCCATCGATGTATAAATCAGGAACCTCTGTGGTGAAGTGGTGACATTCAATACACAGAGAAGCCATTTCAGAAACATTTGCTAAATTTCATAAGCTTGTGATTAGAGCAAGGGACCTGGAGCATTACTTTGAGATTCCAGGGGAAAGACTGGAATAACAAAACTACAATCAAGTCAGTGTTGTTTTTTGTTTGTTTGTTTTTTTTTTAACACATGTGCAGACAACTTTCTGAACAAAGTTCTCTGATGTTCACGGTCTTCTCTGGGGACTAATTTATAGCCTCAAAATGAAATCAAGCACAACTGTCAAACCTGGCATTCGACCCCAGTCCTAGTAGTGACAACAATGTACCAACAAAGCAGCTGCTTTACTTGGACCTGCAGATGCTGTGGTCTGACAGTGCAAGGATGTGCCAGTAGTTTCCTGTATCAGGCAAACAAACCTTCACCATTTCCCAGGGGCTGGGCTATTTTGTTTTTTGGAGTATACTGTGCCTATTTCACAGAAGAGGACATTTTGAGATTGCTTTAGTATTTCCAAATGTTTTAGCACCAGCCAGTGTGATTAAGAACATATACCACTTCTAAGCCTGAGCCCCATCTGAAAACATTCAGTTATTTCTGAATTAAACCTTCATTTGAAGAGAAAAAGTCCATCATGGACTAAAACTTTTCCTTTGTCAGGAAGCTGAGATGCTGAAAGTGTATCTGAGGACAGAATTCTGAATATTTTTCCCAAGCTCCACTGGAGATATCTGAAGAGTCAAATTTCCATTACTGCTGCCTATGTTCACTTCTTAGAAACTCCAGCAGAAGTCTGGAGAGCACAGCAGTGCACAAAATTGAGCCTCAGCCAGGCTCTGCAGAAATGACGCAATCAGGCCAGAGCTCCTTTTAAACAAGGCTTAGCAATGACCCATAAAAGGAAATTTCTTTTATTTGAAATGTGGTCTCAGTAAACTCTCAGTCAATTAAAAGTAAAATGTTTTAAAACTAAAATGATCTTAAAACCATGATTTGGTTTTTGAGTATTTTTTGTTGCTGTTTTGGGGTTTATTTGTTTTGGGGGCTTTGATGGGTTTTTTTGTTTTTTTGTTTTTTTGTTTGGTGGTTGGTTTTTGGTTTGTTTTTGTTTTTGTTTTTTTTAAATGGCTGTGACATATAAAGTATACTTTTTTAATTTGGAGAGCTGCCCATATCCCTGCCCATATCCTCCTCCACAACATATCCATACATGTATCTAATTGGGTTCCTGACAGTTAATATAGTAGATAAATCTATTCTTGTAAAGAACTGCTTAATGATATTTTTTAGTAGCAAAGAAGCTGAAAAGCTTATGTGCCTCTACAGAAAGTTAAGGGGAATGTGACTGTGGTGGATGCAATAAAAGCTCAGTTTAGTTCACACACTCTTTTACACAGGTTGCTATTACTTTGAAAAGCTTCTGGCATTCTGTAGACAATAAGAAGGTCATAAAATCCCTTCCTTCCTGGAAACCATTCAGTTTAAAACTTTCTGTATGAAAGAAGCAGAAATCTTTCACAGCTCTACCTAATCTTCCCCGGAGGACAAATGTACTGTCATTTTGAACTTGTAAGTGGGCACTTCCAGTGCACATGGGGAGTGCTAGATGACAGCCTGACTACACAGAGACTTTTTCCCCAGCAAAGAAAACACTTGTGGCCCTGAGGAGATCTCGCAGTGGTCAGCAGCACAAAAGAGGGACAGATAGTATCTGAACTCTCTGACTCAATAGGTCCTATAGATTTATACATTTTTGATTCCTGAGAACCAGAAACACTTCTGGAATTGTGGTTTAGTATGAGGCTACAGAAATATGCAACAGTATCTGTGTTAATAAGTTGCTTTAAATATGGCCACGTGTATATAGATTGACTTTCTACTAAACAGCTGAACAGATTTCCATGGGGTGATCACATGTTGTGTGACAAGTCACACAACTAGAAGTTTCTCTGTGACAAGTCCTCTTTTTTTCTTTTCTTATTCTTCAAGTTCCTGTAGTTGAGGTATAGCTTAAGTCTTTCCATTCTCTTATGCAAGCGTTGAGTTTTGTTCACCAGTTGCAATATCAGCTGTAATGTATCAGCATTTTAAATCTAAAGATTTGTTGGATGGGTAGATACACTGGGAAAAATTAAATGAATGTATACCTATATGATCAGTTTTAAGTTCATTGTATCAAATGAGGCAAATTCTCAATAAGATTTATTTAAAAATAAATAAATATTGAGTGTAGTTTTCTTTGGAAATATGTTATTTCTCAGTGAGAATTGCTCAGCATAAAGTATTAAATATTATGTTGAAGTTCTATGTAAAAAGAAAGTCCACAGAAGATAGAAGCAAGGACAGGCAGCCTGGGCAGAATGCAAAGAAGATACAGGAGTATCCAGGAATCAGGTTAGGAAAGCTAAAGCCCATATAGATTTAAATCTGGCCAGGGGACACCAAGAGTAACAAGAAAAACTTCTACATATACATCAGTGATTTTAGGAAGGCTAGGGAAGATATGGGCTCTCTCCAGAAGGAAATGGGACATGTGGTTATGCAGGATATAGAGGAGGCTGAGGTAGTCAATGACTTTATCACCTCCATCTTCACTGACAAGGGCTCTGACCACACCACCCAAGTCACATAAGACAAAGGCAGGGCCTGGGAGGAGGAAAAGGCTGCCTCTATAAAAGGTGAGGTTTGAGATCATTTAGAAATCTGAAAGCTCATAAATACATCAAACTTGATGAGATCTACCCGTGGCTCCTCAGAGAAGGGTGAAGTTGCAGAGATGCTTTCCATCATATTTGAAAAGTTGTAGCAGTCTGGTAAAGTTTCCCACTGACTGGAAAAGGGGAAATCCAACCCATTTTCATAAAGGCAAAAAAAGAAGACCTGGGCAATCACAGACTGGTCTCTTTTTTTATTCCTGGCAAGGTCATGGAACCTCCTGAAGGCTCTGCTGCAGCACATGGAATATAGGGAGGTGGTTGATGACAACCAGCATGGATTTCCTAAGGGCAAATTATGTCTGACAGTTTCAGTGGCTTTTGACAATAAGGTCACAGCACTGGTAGACAATGGAGCAGCACTTCAGAGCAACTGACATCACTTATGTGGACTCTTACAAAGTGTTCAGCATTGTCCAGCAAAACATCCTGGTCTCAAAATTGGAAAGATACAGATATCCACAACTTGGTGGATAAGGAATTGGTTGGATGGTAGTACTCAAAGAGTAGTGGTCAAATGCTCAGTGTCCAGATGGAGGCCACTGCTGAGTGGAGTTCCTCAAGGAACTGGGACTGGTGCTGTTTAATATCTTTGTCAGAGACATAGACAGTGGAACTGAGTGCACCCTCAGCACTTTTGTTGATGACACCAAGCTTTGTGGTGTTGATGACACGCTGGATGGAAAGGATACCACTTTGAAAGTCTTGGGAAGTGGGCCCATGCCAACCTCATGAAGTACATTAAGGACATATGCAAGATTATGAACTTAGGTCAGGGCAATTCCAAGCACAAAATACAGGCCTGGGGGAGAATGTATTGAGAACAACCCTGAGGAGAAGGACTTAGGGGTGTTGCTTGATGAAAATCTCAACATGATTCAGCAATGTGTGCTTGCAGCACCAGTGCATCCTGATCTGTATCAGGAGAAGCATGGTGAGAAGGTCAAGGGATGTTATGCTTACCCTCTACTCCACTCTTGTTAGATCCCACCTTCAGTGATTTGTCCAGCTCTAGAGCCCCCAGCACAAGACGTGGAGCTGTTCAAGAAGATGTAAAGGAGGGCCACAAAGGTGATCAGAGGGCTGGAGCACCTCTGCTGTGAGGGCAGACTGAGAGTTGGTGTAATTCAGCCTGGAGAAAAAACAAATCTGAGGAAAACTTATAATAGCCTTCCAGTACCTGAAGAGGTTATAGCAAAGCTGAAGAGGGACTTTTGGTAAGCGTGCAGAGTGATATGACAATGTATAATGGCTTTAAACTGTGAGAGAGGAGATTTAGGTTATACATTAAGAAAAAATTGAGAAAGTGAGAGTGATGAGACAATAAGACAAGTTGCCCAGATAACAGGTTGTCTGATCCTTGGAATTGGACAAGTCCAGGTTGGATGGATCTTGGAATAACCTGGTCTAGTGGGAGGTGTCTCTGATCATGCCAGGGATGTTGGAACTAGATGCTCTCTAAAGATACCTTCCAACCCTAATCTATCTATGATTCTATACCTTTCCACACTTTCAAAATACATGAACCTATCAGAAAAAAATGTCTGATGTGAATGTATAAATGCATGAAATAATTTTACAAGAAATACATATAAAATTTTGATTGTTTTTATTTATCATTAATTGTTGAATAATTTTGATCTCTCTGTTTGCTTGAAAGCTGGTAGAATCATGAGAACCCCTGAGAATATCACACAGAAAACTATTTTCCAGATTGAAGTTTGGGTATGTGAGAAAAATATATTCCACAAGCTCAGAAACAAAAAAAGGGGAAAAAAAATATCTAAAAAAAATGGCTGTCCATGGCATAGAAGTCACAGTAAATATGAATATTTCTCAGAAAGTTCAAGAACCTATGTATTTAGATGAATCAATAGCCACTTCTTTGTAATATTAAGCATTTGTTGAAACTTGCTGGCAGGTTATCAGGCAAGAGAGAAGTCTGAGAAACAAGAAAAACAGAACAATTTGTATGTCTTATGTCTTTACTGTTAAAAACCCATCCTGACCAATGACAGTTCTCTGGCACAGTTTTACTGTCATCCTTATTTTTGCAAATGCTCACAAGTTTTCAGAGGTGAAGATAAGTAGTATTACCAATATTATGGTAAGCATTGTTGTCTGTCTAACTCTTACCCTTCAGGGGTACTTTGTGTTGCATGTGTTGGGTTTTTTTTTTTTAAATCTTATAAAATATAACAGAGCATGATTAACTTGCTACAGGATTTTGAAAACCAACATATATTGTGAGTATAGAATTTTTTATAAAATTCTATATAATGGTTTAATGCTTCCACAGAAAGATATCATTCTTTACTGTATTACACTGCATCTCAGAATATCTTTTTTACAAATCTACTCTTGTCCTTCTTTTAAATCCTGTTGTGCCAGAACAAAAGAAAAGAAGATTACATTTATGTGTCATCTTCCATCTGGATAAATCAAAAATCATGTTACAAGCTCCCTACCACCATGAATGTAGCCATATCTGGTGTGAAGGGTGTGAAGGCTCACCTTACAGTAAAAGTGAACTAAAAATACACTGCACATCTCAGTGCATAGGCACAGCCTTAGATAAAGATTATATTATTACTGGTTTTGGCAGGATGTCCTTCAGGATAAAGAAAAGCCAAAACCAGTGAGAATATGTAAGAAAAGCACCTTTCAGGTGTTATTTGTGTGTGACAGATTCTGCCCTGGGGTTGGACATATAGTAGATGGCCTGGTATAATTTCTTGATGCATCAGTTTTACGTTCTTGCAAAAATATTATGGCCAGGGTTGATGTACAATGAAAAGAGACGTATTATTGACTGTGCCTTTGCTCTCCACATTACTGTTCAGTTTTTAAGCAGGTTGGAATTGGCATTCCATGTATGTTCTGTTATGGTGTGGCCTGTCTTTGATCCCAATATAAGAACCAGTTAGGTTGTACCTGTATCAGCATTGTATTTGACATGAAAAGTGCATTTCTGAATCACATAATTACAGAACTATTGAGGCTGGAAAAAGCTCTCAGAACATCAAGGCCAGCCTATGAGCTAACTCTACCACAGCAGCTAGACCATGGCATTAAGTGCCACATCCAGCCTTTCCTTAAAACACCTCCAGTGTCTGCACAGCTTCCCAGGGCAGTCCATTCCAAGGTCTGATTACCCTCTTGGTGATGAAGTGCCGGACTAAACCTTCATCAATATTTTCATCATTTCCCTTTACAAGGCTTAGTTTAGTATCACCAAGCAGTCTCAGACCACATGGTTGAGATTCCTTTAGGAAAATAAATTTCACCAGAATACACATGAAAAAACATGTATTGACCTTAAATAATGCTAGTTCAATCCACAGTATATAATTGGTCCTGGTCTGATTCAACTGCCCATAATGCATGGGGCATGGCCTTATGGTCACTCACATCAACTAGATACACACATATTATACCACACTTTTAATGCAGATTTAGCCTCTGAAAAGTCACTCTAAAGTCTAATATCCTTTTGATGACAGAAGGATGTAGCTGAAATACAATAGATTCTAAGACAGGATAATAGGCCTGTTCTTCTGAACTGGAAATAACTGTAACTCAATGATCAATAACCTCAGAGGAAGCAGAATGTGCCTACATAAATTCCCCTTATTTCTTTCACTTTGGCAGAAGCTGAACTACAAGATATTTGTATTTCATCCTCCCAATAAGTGTTAAAGAAAAACATGATTTAGTATGAATTATGTAACATATTAAGCAGAGATTCAATTAATTGCACTTCTTTTAGAATAAGTCTATTTTAATTAAAGAAATTTGGAACTAATGCTATATATTTTTTACAAAAAATTGCATAGATTTTAAAGAACACAGAATAGATACTGCTTGTTACAGTTTTTTAAACATGAAGTATTCTAAATAATTGCTATGTTAGATTTTTGTTTTGTTTTGTTTTTTTATAGTAGATCAGTGGCTTACAATTATAACTTTTTTTTTTCAATTTAAGTTTAATATTATTTTTGCCAGTATTAGTCTTGCAAAAAACACAATGGACTAGCTGTGAAAGGTATTGAATAAATGATGGAGATTATCCATTCTATGACTATATCAGCGGTGCTTATCGGTGGTTACATCTTGGTCACACATTATTAACCAGTATTTCAGTTCTCACCCTCTCCTCTCCTCTCCTCTCCTCTCCTCTCCT
>JAAWXA010000034.1:3611300-3750354 GCA_038090715.1 Florisuga fusca
GTTCTCCCCCTCCCCTCTCCTCCCCTCTCCTCTTCTGCATTTGAGTCAGGAATTACTATCACATTTTTGAAATCTCTTTCATGACATTCTCTTTCAGGCTCAGTCCAAGATGCACAAAGCATTGGTCTACATGAGTTCTGGCCAACTCTGGCATGTTGTTTTACAACTTGCAGTAAAAGTATTGGAATTTTGCCTTAAACAGCAATCCACCTTTGCCAGAGATATTTCTAACAAAGTAAACAAAATCCCCCATACTGATGTTTTTTTTTTTTTTTTTTTTTTTTTTTTTTTTTTCTTTCTAAGTCATCCTGGAAGGGAACGGTATGCGTTCATACCGTTTGTTAGTTCAGTCTTGCACAGTTAGGTAGCTGTAGAAATCTAGGAAATGCAATGCATGGTCAAATATTTATTAGTTACCACACTACTTTTGATAAACAATTGCGTTTTCACATTAGCCTGGAAATCTGAAAAGAAACAATTAAATATTGTTCAATTCCAAATATTGGAAAAGAAGGGAAAGAAGTTGTAAATTTTTTTATTAGGACTGACATTTAAGTTTGAGCTTTTGAACCTAGAACCAATCACTTACATGAAACATTAGCCACCTGCACTCTTATTTACTCTGGTGGCAATAAATATGGTCTTACTCTGACTTATGTTATTTGTCTAAAAAAATAGCTGCAGACCTTAAACCAGTTCACTAACTTCTCTTTACAGTGAGTGAAAAAAAAAAGAAAAATACTTTCAGAAGGGGAATCATCCCATCCTAACTTGGATGCCTAAAATAACTTACATGAATCACCGTCTGGAGAAAACAAATTATTTGAGGTCTAACGTTAGGGGACAGCAATCCTGCAATTTACAAGTGTATTTGAATAAGTTAAAAATAGTGTAACAGTTATTAAAGTTGGAAATGAGTGTTCTGTTTCCTAGATTTTACTTGCCAATATATAGTCTCCAGAAAGAGAGGAGGGAGATATACAGAACAATCTGTCAGTCTTGACAGATGAAGTCTTTGTCCCTGATACGAAGACTCCTATGGATCTATTATAGCTATTGTAATAAGAGAAGAACTTCATGTCAGAATTTTGGGCCAGAGTAAGTGATAAGTAATGTGGATATATAAAGTGAAAAAATTAATCATGTCCCAGAGAATTAAAAAATTATCAACATACATCCATTTAGATATTAAATGGAAAGTTGAAGTTGATTGATTGACACAACAGAAGTACTGTATGTATGTGATAGATGGATAGAACCCTTGTAAGGATCAAATAGATGTGATACTAGAAGTAGCAGATAGATAGATGCAGCTATCAGGAAGGACCAAGAGGTACAACTAATTAAAGCAGATGGACAGACAGATAGTTTAAACAAGAATAAGAATGTGACAGACAGGTAGCTTGAAAGGACCAGAGTATAACACTTCATATCACCAGTATATAGTTATCAGAAAGTAGTATCCCATTTTTAAAGAAGGAGCAGTTATTATCATTTGTTCTCTATAGTTCATCTATACCATCTGTTTATAGAAACCCTGAATCATATATTCAACCTCAGTCCTGATAAAATTGCATTGACTTCACAATTGCTCCAAAGATGTATTTATCCCAGTTATTCTGTGCTCAAACCAGAAGTTTCTGTTTTGCATAAGCAGGACACCAACTGAGCCAGTGCAATGATGATGGGGGAAGACTAAAAAAGATAGTGCACTGTGAACCCCATATTAGACCTTGTTCAATTAAGTATTCATTTCACAGTAATATTTTTTTTTTCTTTGAATAAATCTGAGGTATCTTTGTACCTCTGAGCTCAGTTGTGCTCTGCATTAGCTTGATATGCATATCAAAATGTGCAGTATTTCCTAAATTGGTAGATAGGGCAGGTTTGCTATTAACATTTATACATTAAAGTTTCATAGTCATGTGCTTAGAATACATTTCTCCTTCAAAGATTTGTACAGCTTTCAGCTTGTAATTTATTGCTGGGTATATTAGGTACACTGAGTCCTTCTGATTCACAGCTTTCTAATCGGCTATTTAGAGTTTACATCAAGCAGAAAATCAATGTATTCAATATGTAGTAGCTCTCTCGTTAACTCTAGTCATTTGCTTAAAGAGTAATGTTGAGCTGATAATTGAAATATGGTCTAAACTATGCATTTTAATTTAAAATAAAAAATCCTTGAAATATTATTAATTTTTTTTTTCCTCTATACTCTTCTCCCCTCTAAAGGACATATTTATTTCACTCCCTGCTTTGGGATCCTAATTCTGTGGCTAACTAGGATTTCAGAATAATACATCTTTTATTTCATATAGCATCCTACAGAAGTCTTGAAACACTTTATAGACATTCTGTTGAAAAGCTGCCACTTCTAGAGTATGATATATGTCTTTTAATAGGATTCAGAAACATTTCACAGTATTTCAGCATAGGATATTTAAAAAATTTGATCTGATAGAAGACCAGAAGGGGGAAAAAGGTTGATTGTATAGAAATTTGACTAAAACTTCAGTGTGTTATATAGGTCCTAAGGTCCTCTAAAAAAAAGTAAACAAATATTAAAACAGCTCCTCTGCTAAGATTGCTTAGTTTTTTCTTGGGTTACAATTATTATTTAAGTATCTTGAATCCGTATTATGAGTTGAACCTATTTTATTCTTAATTTTTGCCTATGCTTAGAAACACTTAATTTGGATGCTGCAGACAGGGTTCTAATGGCCCAATTAAAAGCTAAAGTTTAGCTACACCAAGTTTTTAAAATAGTATTTATACTCAGGTATAAAAGAGGAAATGTGTAGAAATATCTATAGATATATCTATGTGTTTCACTGTTTTTTAATTTTTGTTATCTAGTAAAAATTCACAGTTATGTCTGTGGGTACATTTGAGATTACAGCTAGACTGTACAATGGTAAATACAGTAACGAGAACAGTCGTATCACTTCCAGTTCCACTGTATTTCACTGTTCTTTCTGTTTATTATTTTACTATGTTTTCTTATTTGAAGACCTTTTTGGGAAATATTTGTATTTGCAAGATGATCAAGTTGAGTACACATTTTTAAATTAATTTTCTGTTTCTCTTGTGAATTTTTATTTACTTTCTGGGAAGAAAAAATAAAAGCATTCTTACAAGTGAAAAATAATTGTGAAAAAAACAAACAAAAAACACATTTTCTTGATCAGAAATACTTAATTTTTTTTATTTTTCAAAAGGTGTTTCTTCCCCTTTCCTCCCAGTTTATTAATAACTGTACTAGAAATCTGTATTTTCCAGTTAGCTACTACCTTCCAATCAATATTTTACACTCTAAAAAGATGCACTATTTTTAGGTTTATTTGGTCAATTTGCTGTTCAGCTTTTTTCCTTCTCTTACATTATTTTTCTCTGTGAAACGACATACATCTTACGTTCTCACTGACAGGGAAAAGCCTGCTCTACTTCTTCCTCTTCTGTCCCCTCTGCCTCTGAGACTTGCAGATTTTTACCATCTCCTCTTGCAAAGAGCATCCTGAACTCCATAAACTGAGCTTTCCCCCTTGTCGCTGAGGTCCTGACACCTAATCTACATAGCTCTTATCTGTCCTGCACAGAAGGAGAGAGAAAGAGATGTGAAAGAATATTTGTTGCTGTTCAAAGTCACGTTTCTTTTGTGTTTTGTTTCCCTTTTCTCCTTTTTTTTTCTTTTTTTCTTTTGTATGTGTGTGTGTGCGTGTTTGTGTGTATGTTATATTGTTTGTTAGTTTGTTTGCTCGCTTGTTTTATTCTCCTCCCCCACCCCAAGATAAATAGAGGTAGAAAGGACAAGTGATGTTGATTAGCATTTAAAATGTTGTCAATTTTTAATGAAAGCGTAACCTCCAGCCACCAACTTCGCACAAACTGGAAACGAGGTTGCAAGATGAATGCGTATCTATGGAAGGTTTTGGCTGAGTTGCCCTTCTGTGAACTTCCCTTGTTCTTAATTTGTTATGTCAGCCCATATTAGTAGCTTTCCTAAGCCTGAACTGGGAAGAATATCAGCCTTAAGGAGGCAAAGTACATAAGAGTTTGCTGTTACTGATATTATTATTTAGCTGCACACAATGCTTTGAGGTCTGGGTCTTTCCACACTGTGCATTCAGCAGACTGAAATCCTACCAGATGGTGTTTGCCCAAAGGGGCTTATCATTTAAGTGTTAAATGAGAGACAAGAAGTGAGGATGGCAAAGGAAGGAGGTGGAGAAGTAGCAGGTGAAATAATTGAACGTGACATGAGTTAGTTACATAAAGAAGAGACTCCCCTTTCTACAAGCACATGCAACTGTCTACATAAGTGCTTTAGATGCATTTCTAACAAGCCATTGCTGTGTAAAGTGAAGGAAGAATTTTGAAAGGAGTGGTGACATGGCTTTGTAGGTATTCATGAAGATGTTCCCTATGCACAGAGGGAGAAAAATCTGTAAATATGGAGTGGGAAAAGTTGAGCAGCAGAGCAGCAAAGGTTGACAGTGCTGGCACTGCACTGAATATTCCATTAGACTTGGAATATTCATTTTGTAATTGAGCTCCATGTGAAAAATTACAGGGTAAATTGCCTTTTTCTGACTGAATCACCTTTATACTTGCCAGGTGTCTTTCTAATATGTGAAATGGTCACATTACTTCAGAGAAACATCTATTTAAAACAAATCATACAAAAATATTTTGCAATTTACCACAAAATGCATCTTTGCCCATGAAATTATCTGTTGGCTACGCAAGTCATTTAATAGTAAGTTGGGGTACCAAGATCTAATTAGTGTCTTGTTCTATGAAAAAGTTATGAGTGGGACTTTCTTAAACCTTATTCTGAACATTAAAATCAATAGCCTAAATCCTACGTGACTGCACAATTCATCACAGGGGTATGATTATCACCTCTCTGTGTGGGTGTATGCATTTATACTCAGTGTATTGTTCCTGTAAATAAGTTGCCCCATCCTGGATGGAATGGAGTAAGAAGTGGCATGAAATACTATGACTGTCTAACAGTGCAGAGAGATATTGTTAGGAGGAGGAGTGGAGAGTAATTCAGCATATAACTTAACATGAAAAGCACGGAGTTCCACGACGTTGCTGTCTAGGCCTCTCTTTCTATTTCCTTGCCAAAAACATTACACCTGCCTGAGCTGAAAACTCAGATCACTGTAATACAGATCAGATAACAAATGAAGTTAAGGAAATGAACCAAGATGAATATGTAGGCTGCAGTATTTTCTATACCGTGGTAAAATGACAGCGGCACACATATTACTCAATGTACAACTTGTGTATATATGCACATACACCTTGTGTACCTGTCCAGATGAAGCATGGGTACATGCCAGATTTTCACACACAAGAGAAAAAAAAAGGAAAAGTTAAAAATAAAGGTCATGAAATTTGATTATCTCCATATTTAAGGCTACTCTAAGCACTCTTCAAATAACAAGGTACTTTAATACCCTGCTTGAACTTTAGTCTCATTTAATATAAAACCTATGAAAGATTATTCCTGAAGTCATTATCTTTAACTCTTGAGAGCATAGATCATGCCTAAGTGACTAAAGTGCCATAAGAACTCTCAGTGGGGTATTGCTGAAGATCTGATATATGTATTTCAGTCTCCATTGTCAAATGACATGCAGAAAAGCAATGATAATTTTGAGGAATGAAATGTGTTCTACAGGCAGTCAGAATCATGAGCCTATGGCAAGCTCAGGATGACTGAATAATAGCATGCAAAACACTACTGATTTCTGAATGTTTTTGATGAAATATTATGGGTGACTTGTTCAATTTATTAATCCTGTTTGCTTTGTAGATTACTTCAAGTGTGGAAGTGAACTGCTTTCCTGTGATTTGTGTTGGAGGCAGAGACCCAAGCAACTATTAAGGGTTACTCATCTTTTCTTAGTCCTGTTTCAGTGGAAAGACCCTGAGATAACTGACACCTAGGAGTCCAGATAAAATTGTCAAAAGGGGATGAAATCTGAAGCATAGAACATTTACAAGAAGTAGAACCAAGAATTCGTATTTTAATAGTAGGATGTAGAAACATGCTAAGTTTGAAAGCAAGAATGGAAGACAAAAGAATGCTTAAGAATCTGAAAACAAAAGCCTGTCATAAAAAGGGCATACTGAATGCATAACTGGAGCTCTGGAAAAGCTTATATTTCATATATGTTGAATCATGTTACAATGGATATAACACCACTTACCTGGGTGAAGGAGACAGTTTAGTACCATTTCCAGGAACAACCTACATCCTTTGCTGCGGTAAAGGAAAGAAAACCTGTGTAGCTGTTTATCTGCAACAGAGAAATCTCAGCAGATAAGGCTCCACCATGGCCACACAAAGGGTATCTCAAAAGAAGAGTTTCTTTGAGGTGCTTCAAAAGAATTGAAACAGAACAAAATGAAATTGGGTAAATCCCAGTTCTTTTTAGAACCCTAAGTTCTGAATTCCATTTCGCTCTACTGAGAGCTGCTGCATAACATAAATGAATCATGACACTGCTTATTGTTTTGATTTTCCCCAAAATACTTATAATGTTACTTAACTTCTTCAAGGAATCTTGTGAATTGAAGCCTAGGAAAGTCTTTGGGATCCCTTAATTCAATACATTGTCTCAATCCAACATATAGTTATCAAATTTTAGCTATTTTCTGCCCTTTATCATTTCTATCAGCATTTTTCTGACTTCCATGGCTTTAAAACAAAACAAAAAAAAAAAACCAAAACCAAACCAAAACACAAACAAAATTAAAAAACAAACAAAACAAAAAAGCCACAAACATGTGAGGATCATTTAGATCTCCATTCATTAGAGATTTCTGATCATTCATTAGAGATTACCAAATTATTTGAGGAACATAATATTCACTGAAGATATATTTCTTTTTTTCTTGACAACAACTATGCATGAAGTTATCCTCACTGTTATAAACTTTTGTATCTAACAACCTTATATATGCATCAGGTGATCAAACTTTGGCTTTTTGGAAGAGAAAAAAGCTATTACCAATATGTCATTCTCTTTGTTTCTTCTCTGCTTTTCTTAAGGCATATAAATAGTCCAAGTCCCTGATTATTCCCCATATGATTATAAGTCTGTAACTGTCAATTAAGGAGTTTGTTTGTTTGGTTGGTTTGCTTGTGTTGTTTTGTTTTTTTTTTTTCCTAAAAGAGGAGTTAATAAGCAATAGATAGTGCTATTTAATTATGATTAGATTCCATCTGCTGGCCTTGGTAACGATGGTTTGCAGGAGAGTAAGGAAAAACAGCTGCAAAAACTGTCATGAACCATGAAAACATAGGAATCCAGATTAAATAATCCCCATGTCTCTATTACTTACTTTCAAACACTCTCTTTGATAAATAAAATTAAAAGAGTACATAACAAAGAAGTATAAATAAGTATACCTGAATCTGGAAATTATCAGACCATTAATGTAGTTGGAAAATAAATAAATAAATAAATATAGCTCCTGTGATCCATATGCTGGTAGTTTCTCTGTAGTTTCAAAAATCTTAAAGGTCTCAGACTGTCCAATCCTTTTCCTGGCTACGTTAATGAAGTATTTTTTATCTCTGTATTTATTTCATCTTACTTATACAATAGCATGTGGAATACTTTGGAATATGCAGCACAATTGGAAAGCATTAGAAATAAAGGAAAATAAACCTTACTGTTACAGCTAGTTTTTGTTTGCTAGAGATTGTAGTGGAGAAATGAGATCTTGAGACATAAAGATCTAATCCCTGTCCTCATCTTCTTTAGAATTTCACATTTCATAACTGAGACATAGGATTAAGAACACAGAATCCAGGGGCATGTTCCCCACTTAATTTTTTCCTTACTGTTCATAGTCCAACAATTCACTTAATCTCTTTATTCCTTATTTTAGTTATCTGTAATTATTATTAAGCAGGTATTACAAATGTTGAGAATTTCTGATCCTGATAAGAGTCCTATTGTCTTAGGCAGTGTACAAAGATTTGGTAAGGGACACTTTCTGAGGAGATTACTGGTTAAGAAACATGACAAAGCACTGATTATGAGAGGCATACTATAATGCTTTTAAGCTGTTCCAAGCTCCCTAAATGCACCAGGTTCTCTGTAGATACAAAACATTAGCATGCACACCAGAATATAGGTGTGTAGCTGTAGATCCAGCATATTGTATTGTTCATAAAATACACACATACACAGATTTCATGCTCGCCATGTTTTCTGAACATATTTCTCTAATTACATATAAATTTTATCCTTGCTCTGTAACGATATGACACTAAATTAATTACCATAAATATACAAGGCACAAGGATTGGTGCATAAAGTTATCCTAGTTTCATGCTAGATCTGACCTTGGAACAAAGAATACTTTACATCCATGATGATTCTATCTGCCATTGATGAATCACAACTCCTGCTTATGTTTAATCACTGCTGACAGTAACAGCTGACAGTTAGGAAGAAAAAAGTCCTCAGCAACTAAATTCTTTTGTAGATAAGAAAATAAAACTCTTTCTTTATATGAATGGCTTTGCATACAGACAGAGTGATCAGCAGGATTTTCTGCAGATATTCTTATATTAAATAAATGCTTTGCCTGTTTTTGCCCTTCAAATATAGGTATATTTATTACTCATTTTCACTTGTCACTATGATTTCAGTACTAGCTTTGGAAATTTTTGGTTAGCTATGCCATCATTTTTGCTAAAGCCAACAAGATGCATTTTTTGGTAATGAGAAAATGTACTTGCAGAAAATGGGAAAATTGTGGTTTTTTTTTCTTTTTTCTTTTGAGCGGGGTGGGAGTGAAAGTCACACAAACTAAAAATTGTTCTGTCTGTTCCTTGAGCTTTTTGCCATATCACTAGCTACAACAGTTGCTAGGTTTGGTACCATGAGACCCAAATACATTGGTAAGTCTTTTGGAGCAGAACTGTCCTATGTACAGGCAAGTCAACCTGCAAAGCAGCTGTGCTTTTCTACATTGCTGACTTTACATGCATAAGTAACTTTTCTACCTGCAGAGAAAATAATAAAGGAATTCTCTCAACTCCCTGCTCTCCTGTCCCCACACAAAATTCAGTAATGGAAGAGATGAAAGGAAAGAGGAAAGGAAAGGAAAGGAAAGGAAAGGAAAGGAAAGGAAAGGAAAGGAAAGGAAAGGAAAAAGGACCCTGGGAGATGGTAAACAATGCTGAATTTCTGTGCATTTAGTGCATTATTTAGTGCATTTAGTGTGCAATTTCACACAAAATGATATCCTGAAAAAAAAATTATTCTTATTAATGTTCTCTTCATTTCTGCAGGGGGCATAAAAATAACTGATGAATGTGAGAATATAAACCGTATGGTTAGTGAGGCAGAGGTGATAATTAGAACATGCTGTACTACACAGTAAACAAAGCTATTATGAACGATAGAGTTCTTTATAGAGTATTTAAAAGGGGGATGGAATAATATACTTTCCCTCGACTGGTTTAAAAGCTCTGTCTGTAACTACCATGAAACATAATAAAAATAAAGAAGAAGGAGATTTGGAGTTAATCACTCAAAGAGTTGGTTTCTAGTTAAAAACAACTGCAAATACTATCAATACTTATTTGATTCCTTAATAATTTATGTCTAGCAGATTATTTGTTTCTCATTTAGCCATATGTTTGAAGAGGATAAATCATGTCACAACTACAAATACAAGGTTGTAGAAGAAAATATGCTACAGATTTATTCTCTGTAGAATTATCGGTTTGTCACTGTATGTTTTGTTTCCAGTGTCAAAGACTTATACTTTTTAAATGAAAGAACAGTTTATTGGGCACAAGAGGTAAATCCAAGCTAGACTTTAACCTGGCAAGGTTTTTGGGTCTCAAAATTTACCTGATTGTGAAGACTAAGTGGATATTTGGTATTGAATTTACCAGCATTAAAAAAGTATCTCAAGGGTAATCACATTACAGCATCTTTGTGTTCTTTTGAAATGCTTAGAAGTGTGTACTGTAAAAATGTCTCCTATGAAATCAGAGAGTCCATTTTGGGATTAAAAGAACATGGCACTGAAATGTGCTCTGAGACAAGTAGCCCTGGGGCTCTACAACGCCTTATAACACACCTTAGAATGAATATTCACACACAATAAAAATTACAACACCCCCAAAAAGAAAAAAAAACACAACCCCCCCAAAATACAATAATAATACAAAAAGGTATATATCTCCTACCTGTTTGATGTCATGACTTTTTTTTCTCTTCTTTTTAGAAGAAAAATTCTGAAAGTAAAAGCCTGAGTCAAGATGCATCAAGATGAGTCAGCATAAACTTGAGAGACAAATGGCCTTACTGTTGCTATAATAGAGATGAATGCCTTTTGGACTAAACCCAGAGAACAAATTCACACACTACTGTGCTGCACCAGTTCTTCAACAGAGAGCTTTGACCTTCTCAAGTCACTATTTGAGAAAGGAGACATTGTTGCTCACTTGATCCCTATACACACTGTATGTGAAATTCTGGCAATAAGTCTGCCATATGATTGCTTTTTGCATATCCAGTAAATGCTGTATACAGCTGAAGATTCCTTTATATGGTACTAAATGCAATGCAGATGAGAAGAATAGATTTAAAGGTCTTGAGTGCAGACAGACACAAGGAGGGGGACATATAGTAAAATAAACTGCATAAGAAAAAGAAGTTTGATAGACTGGATGCTGAATCAAATTTCAAATCTGAATGAGGAATATGGTCTTGATGAAAAATAGTCTTCAGTAAGGAAAAAAAAGGGGACATAATCAGAAAAAGATTAAAAAAAAAAATGTGACTTTTGGATTGATAATAAACTTCATCAGGAGAAGGTGGTAAATTATAAGTAACTCATCAAAGAAAAACTAAAAAGATAAACCAAGGTTTCGATTAGATCAGCACAGGGAGAAGTTTTTCTCATGCCATATGTTGAACATGAATCAGAGTATATCTAAGAGGAAGAATTTGTGCCCAGAGCCCAGCAAAAATTATTCATAATGTAAATAGATATATTTATAAACCTAGCTAGATGTTTATAATACATAGAATGACAGAGTTAGTATGACCAAAAGTAGTATAACCACTGTAGAAAAAATTCTGCAGCATAAGTACATAGTAGTAGTCAGTCTAATTCAGTCACTGTGTTAGGAAACATTTGTAGCCATTGCAGTTGCAAAAAAAAAAAAGCCTTATGTACTTTTGTATTCAATTTCATGTAAGAAACCACGATTGTTCCTTAAAAGAGATGGACAAAGTCTGGATGAAGAAAAGTACAAGCTTGCTGTCAGAAAAATGTAGTGCAATGGGATTCAAGTATTTCAAGGAAGATTCAACCCTATTATTGGATTTTCCTCAGAAAATGTTAATGACTGAGGTTAAATAAACTATAACAAAAGACAAACTCAGTGGTGTTTTCTTGTGAACAATATCCGATATAGGAAGGTTTCCATCTTGTGACTTTCAGAAACCTTTGGATCTGAAGAAAATGTATATATAAAAACCAAACCAAACCAAATGTTTATAACCCTGTAGTATATAACTAAAGTAAGATCCTTAAAATTATTACTACAAATGCATTACATCTGTTATCTTTATTATCATTCATCTATCGTAAACCAGTGAAGTATTTTGAACAATATTCTCCCCAGAAGGCTCTTTCATTCTTAATTTCTTCATTTTTCCATTAATGCAAAAATGTTTGTTATTTCCTTTAGTCTTTCTCTTACTTTTTCATCTCCAAGGGTTTCTCTTTGTATTTCCATTCTGATTATGAACCAAATAACCTTGCAAAACCAGATTTACAACAGCTGTAAGATGAAAGGAGCTCCCTTGAAGGTAATACACATATTTCTGACCAAAAGTGGCCACTTGAAATACAGAGACAGTTGCAATTTGTATTTCTACAAGGCAAATGGTTTCCTTATGGATACAGGTGAATTTCACCCTTCATTCAGGATTTAGACCCCTGACTCTTTCCTGGAGTTATGCTTTTCATACATTAAAGATGGGTGAAGAAGAACTGTATGTTTTAGTGAACAGTTAAGGTAAGGAGATCAAAGAACTGAACAGGACATGGGAGACTCAAAATTTCTTCTTTCCTGCTGTAAGGATTCAAACCAACATCAGTAAGAACTCATGATCTCATTAAGAACAAGCAAGCCCAAAAACTAGAGCTGTGGACTGCTTTGAGAAGGAAAGAACTCGCTCAGAGGTCTGAGTCTTATATACAGGAAGAAAAAGACCCAGTTTTGTCACCCATCTCATGATCTTACCCATTTTGTTTAGAACCCACTTTATAGGAAATGCTGGGAGTTACCATATAAATTACTGTATAAATTAACTTCCATAAAATACTCAGCCTGCAAACTCCTGGTAAGTTCACAATGTTCTTTTGAAGCATAGCCACAAGGCTGACCTCCACGTAAAATCATCAGGAACTATTGTCTTTTACAGAACAGAAATGTGAGAAGCATCATTATCATCATCATCTACATCATTGGCTTGGAGGCTTGAATTCACATGTCTTTCTTGCTGGGAGATAATTCTATCTATTGCATTATTGGGTGTTCTTGGGTACATATTCTTTGACTTTCTTTTTTGAAGTTATTCCACTTTTCAAGATAAAATGAAATATTCATCAAGCCAGACAGAAAGAATGAATAAGCAAGATTCCTTTGTCTGTTGGGTTGGGTAGTCAGGTGGGAGAAGAACACATGGGTTCTGGTCCCTGTTCCAATAAATACTTAATACTTATCCATGTATAACTCTGGGAGCAAGTCCTTCACACAAGATAGGTAGAGACATGCCTGTTTTGTGAATCTCAGGAGGATTTGGACATAAAATAGATATCTCACTCTGTCAAGACTGGAGTTCTTGGCATGCTCAGAGCAGATCTTTAGATACCAAAGGGATGTCTCTGTCAGAAATACTTGTGAGTTTGCAGTGCAGTAGCTTTGAAAATCTGAGCTTAAAAAAATGTGAACCTGAAATCTTAGTAGACTCACTACTAACTGTTGTTTTAATTTTCTGCTATTTTTATTAACTTTATTTTTTTCTGAAGAGACACAAAGCCTGAGTTGGATTGAGGAGTGGAACTGCCAGCTACTGAGCAAAAACCTGGTAGAACACACAGTCACCTTTCTAAGTGTCCGTAGCTTGCAAATGGAAGAAAAAACAATAACATTATCATAATACAACAAGCACAATGTTGCTTGCTTGTATGTAAACAAATTTTTTTGTATGAAAAAATCTCCACTACAGTCTGAGATGGAACCTGACCATGCAGTTGAATGCCCAGTGTGTTGCAGATATAACTACAGCCATGTGCACGTGATAGGATGGCCAATTGTCTCTCCATTTGTGTGAGATGTTTAATGGTTTTGCTACTAAACATCACAGAAGGTCAGGAGGGAGATGGATGGTGACAAACTAACAAGCAAAATTGTTCTAACAAAGCATCTGTGAGCAACTGCTTGATCAAAATGACAGACATCAATCAGAATAATAACTTCAAATATGAAATTTTCAATTAGCGAGGGAACATAAATAAATGCGTCTGGAAAATAAGCATAAGGGATTTGGGAAGGAGACAGCACATACATAACAAAAGAAAGAGAGAGAGGCAGCAGGAAGAAAAACGGACTGATATACACAAAGAAATGTGCACAGAAGCAGACTTACAAAGAGGTCTGCTGGGAGATACACAGATAAACAGAAATATTACAAATATTTTCTCAAACTTGCACACAAAATTCTTGCTAGAGTTCTGCGAAGATCTAATGCTGCATTGTGCATTGAAATGTTTAAAATATTTAGTAATGATGACAGTAATAGCAACAACAATACTAATAATTGTTATTACTCTATTACATCTCCTGTCTTTTCTAAACTTTCTCTAACAAAAAACTGCTTGTATGTAGTGTAAAAAAAAGGAGAACCATATTCAGGATGAATGCTTCTTTTGCTATTTTCTTACCTCTGATGTTGTTTTTTGTCTTGGTGGAAAATGCATATGAAATGCCCCTAATCAGAATAACATTTTGATTCCACTTTGAGCAAGATGATGGACAATGAAGACTCATAACAAATTTCAAACAAACAAACCAAAAAATTAAAAGCACCTCAAGAAACCCTTGATCTGTTGATCAGGAAAACCAGGTTGTTGAAAGATGTAGGATATGCCAGAGAAACGTTATTATGTACATATCTTGTTCCTGTGTTTTCATCAAGATTAATATTATTCAATGGATTATTCAATGGGGATAGATGGAGTTTTAGTTTAACATGCCTTGGGCAATGTAATATTTGTGCAAACCACTTTAAGCTAATGTGTGGGTTTAAAGAAACCTGGTGAATAAGATCAATTCAAGATACATAGCCAGTGTATAAAATGTATACTTACTCATGACCTTCCTTTATTTGGATCCAGGATAAATTTCCAAAGGCTGAGCAAAGTTTTGAAACATCAAAAATTTGAGGGATCAGGATTAGAAAACAAGTGAAATTCAAGCATCTAAAAATGAATACAGGAGAAAACTAGAACCCAGTTCCTGAAGGGGTCAATTTACAAACCTCATTGTACGGATTGAGCTCTGCATGGTTCATGCTGATCTAGCAGTAACACAGCAACCATATTATTGTGGAGAGATGGGTAGAAAGGAAAAGAGCCTTTGTCAGTTTTTCAGAGTGATATAAGATTTCATCATGAAAGTCATACTTATTTCAGGAAGAACAAGACTGTAGTCTGGATTTGTCTCTCATGAGCATATGAACTATTACTGATGTCTTTAGAAAAAGGTATAGGATATTTTTAACAGGCCAGGTGAAGAAGGATGTTGTCTGTGTCCCAGTCAAGGTTTTAAATCCTTTAATATGGAAAAGAAATTCTGACAGAGGTAAATTTAGATCACATATGTGCTACAGATGACTATATAGGCAAAACTATATACATAGGCATCACTTAAGTGTAAAAGAAATTTTTGTGTGTGTACTAATTAAAAAAAGTGGAAAGCTGAAATGTTTCATGACACAGGCCATCTTCAAATTGAAGTGGGGTAGAAAGAGGTAGTGGAAATTGAAATAGTTGTTTCCTGCAACTTCTCCTGTGCCTTCTAAACACCCAATTTTGTGAAAGATATTCTGGAAATTCAAAAGACCAAATAGAGTGTGCCCAGGTGGCCAAGAAGACCAACTTGTATACTAAATAGTGTGGCCAGAAGAAATATGGCTGAGATCCCACACCTGTATTCATCACTAGTGAGGTTGCACCTCAAATCCTGTGTTCAGTTCTGGGTCCCTCACTACAAGATGGACATTCAAAATAAAAAGGTAAACAAAAATTACTAGGTCTGTCAGAGGGACACCAAAAGAATCAATTGGATATAAGCAATAAATTATTACTATCTGTTCAATAGTGGCTTGCACAAAATTAAATGATACCAACCAAGCATGCAGTGGGGAATTCTACACAACAGGAATGAAATTATCAGAAACCCTTATATCCAGGTTATCAAAACCACAATGTACCACACAAAACAAAAGATTTCACTCTGTGCAAATGTATCACATGTGCCACTTACAATATCCCTCATTTTTTTCAAAGCAGCCAACATACAGAAGATATAACGAGATGGGCGCATTTCAGTGTAATTGACTTATACAGTGCTGAGTGAATTTCCCACTCATCTAAGAACTATACACCTAATTCTGTCCTTGGTACATTTTGTGGCGGCAAGAGGAAAAATTTAGTCCTTGGTAGATTTTTGTGGGTTGAAGGGAAAACTTTTGGTCTATCATTTTGATTAAATTAGGTTCAATTCTATTTGTAATTGTGATTTTACTTTCTCTGTGGTGGAGTATTTGTCCTCTTCTATGCTAATTATCTGTCGAAATGTCTCACAGCTCCAGAATTTGGTTTCCCCTTGTGCAGCTCCCAAGTTTATTAGTTTGACCTTATCAAGCTTCTCTTGAGGCAGCTCTCAATGTCAGTCCAAAGTTGCAACAACCCTTCATTCTTATTTTCACAATTACAGCTCTTTTGAATTCCTCATTGTCAACCCAGGAGACTGAGTCACTTACTTAAGTCATGTCTCAAAATCCTAGGCACTTGTGGAACAGAAGAAAAAAGAATGATAGAAACATGGGACATTTGTGCTTCTTTCTCACACATATTACTCTTGGTTTTCCTCTTTTGTCACTGACTTGAATGCAGGCACCCTAGCACCTATTTCCCCCAAAATATGGGCTTGTGAGTCTCGGGAGAGTAATTTAAGGCATGCACCCATCCTCTTGTATTTTTTTTTTTGTTTAAAAGAAATTTTTAAAGCCCTTTCTTTGTTCTAGCTATAATAGCTATATGCTTTTCTAGCAACATAAACTATGTATGAAGAACTATTACCAATAAGATTTCCTGAATCAAGAAATCTCACCTCAGTCCTTTGATAATGTTATTTACAAATGTACATGAATGGGTACAAATACAGGCACCTATAAGAGCTATAGCAGAACTGATAAAATGCATTGTCTTCAAATGATCAGGCTACTTTGGCCTGTTACTCTCTTACAATATTTGTATTGAAAAAAAAAAAAAAAAAAAAAAAAAACATCATTAGATTGACATCCACTAGCTAAGGATATGGCTTTGGACCTCCTGGGTCATTACTGCAGCATGGGAGTCATTACTTTTGTATACAATTGCTATCTGATGCTCCCAAAGCTGGGAGCTTTCATCACTTCCCTAGATTTTTTTCACAGTCCAGCTGCGCTCTGCGTCAAGGAGACTTCAATTCTTACGCGTAGCTGTTTGTTTCATAACACTGCACTCTTCTAGAATACCTGTTTCTTCTGTTCTCTGTTGCCTGTTAAGGTGATAGTTTCAGTTAAATGCTTATTTTTGTAACGCATCCTGAAGGCATCTCAGAACTTCCTTTCATATAAATCCTTACAAATCTAGACAGATGAATTGAAGAATCCTTTTCTATATTCTTGAAGAAAGTTTACAGACTGCTTGTTAGCCAGCATTAGCCAAGCAATGTAGATTTATTCTTTTTCATCTCTCTTTATGACTCATTGCCTACAACTCCTTGATCATTTTGTTTATTTTTCTCTGAAATAAATTTTGAACATCTCATTTCTTTCTGTTCTCCAGCACAATATACAAAGGGAGAGAACAACACTTTTACCTTCTCATATGATACTTTAAATATATACATATAATATATAGATTATATCTAAATTATAGATAGGCGTTTTGTTTGGTTTGGGTTTTCTTGCTGTTTTTGTGGGGGTTTTTTTGCTTATTTGTTTGTTTGTCTTTGGTTTGGTTTGGTTTTAGCCATTTGGTCTTGCTCTTCTGTCCTTTCTGTCAAGTTAGCCTGAACCATTTTTATGACAATTCCCCTTCTGTTCAAACACACAAAACATTAAAAAAAAAAAAAAAAAAAAAGTAATAGGCTGTAAAGTAAGACTAGTAAGCAGGGAGTGGGGTCTCAGGTCTCAGCACCCTTTTAAGCCCTTGAACTTATTAGTGTACCAAAAGGCTGTTTGAGAGGATGGTGACAATGATAATAACCTTAATAGTTCCTAGGACCTGCATATGGAGAACAAATGAGGGGGAGGAGTGGGCAGAGATCCCCTCCAGTTGTTCAATCTGGTATGTCTCAACCATATTTACTCATCATTGGGAAATAACACACCTATAAAAGGAGGAGCTGAGATACTGGGCTACCGGATCTTCACTGAGACTTACCCTCTCCCATCTGCTGGTCCAATGCTGGGTCCAGGACCTGTCATTTTCTGTTATCTGTCTCTCTAACTTTTCTTGTCCTATTCTCTATCTCCTTCTCTTTCCCAAAAACATTAACAAATAAAAGGCTTAGCATAATTTTTTCCCCAGGCTGCACATTTTTAACATTCATGTATTGTGACTTTTGTGATCAAAATAATCATCCTTTTTATGATTGCTCTGCCTAAGCACATATATTAATAGAAGTAGAAGCTTTTATGAGTTATTCCTTCCCCAGCTTTAATTAAATTTAATGTTCAAATATTGTCCCTGAGTGTCATTTCACCTTAATCCAATCAAGGGGCATTTCCTCAAACCATAACATTTTAGTCACTATTCCTGGGAGGAACAGCTCTAACACTAAGGCTGGATCTAACCACACACAAGCTTCTTTTTGAGAAAGAGGTTTAGAAAGGGGGTCCAATCTGGTTCTCCTTGGGTGCTCAATCTGGGTTGTGACATAGGGTAACCAGTTACTGCTGATTATGTGACATCCATCTCTAAGCAGGCATCCTATAGACAAAATCATAGAAATGGGACACATGTCTGTAGAATTCAGAAGGACACAGGTGATCAAAGGGTATTTTTCTCCCTTTATCTCAAGGGTTAACTTTTTGGTCTCCATCAAGAGATTTTCTCAGGCTGATGACCTGGGAAATAGTTTGAAGAATGATGAAGGTTTCTAAATGGTAGATTCATTTATTAAACAAAGAGTTTAAAGTTCAGGTTTTATGTGATAGTACTGTAACTCCTCCCTAATAAATGTATAATTAGATATGTATATAAATATTGTATGTATAGCAGATACTAATCCATGTACTACGTTGACCATCTATATTATAATAATCTCAATGTGCTATTAAAGAGACAAGCAAGGCAAAAATTTCCTTGAGAGTCTTGTCAGTAGTATATTAAGAGTTGATATAGTTTACCTATCATCCTCCATTAACTCACTAAGATCTTGGCATAAGATTTTTTTTTTCTCTCTTTTCTATTCCAATCAGCCCTTATATCCCTTTTGTTACCTGACACACTTATAGCTTGTGTTTATTTGGGACAAAAGAAAGAACGTTTGTTATTGACATTAATGAGTGACCTTTTTTGTACCTATCCAGAGCTGAACAGACTGCTGAAGTAGGTGTGGAGAGGCTAAAAAAATGGCTTACCTCTTTGTCTCCTTATATTCTATGAAAGGATTGAGAAGAAAAAAAAGTTACAAATAAAAGTTGAAAAGAATAGTTAGCAACTCATAGGAGAGCCATTACAGTTCATAAATGAGGGTTGCACACTCAATCTCTTTCTCTTTTTATGTATAAAGTGAAATAGATAGAACTCCCACACATTTTTTCCTCCAGCCACTTTGAATATTGTTCACTCTTGTTCTCAGCTTTGCCAGTGATAAAAGGTTCATTCCACATATTCCCATGCAATGGTAGAGCAAAAAGTATACCTAATGTGGCTGTCCAATGCATTGACATTCATATTTAGTCTCTAAAGTCAAGTCATTTCAGAGGAGAGGGGAGTACAATTTGCTATGTAATGCACAGAGACAATCCTATATCTCTGACTGTGTTTCATGACAGACCTTATAAAAAATTGTAAATTACTATCTGTTGAAATATATGAATTTAATGGATTCCATTAATGCACACACCTGCACATAAAAGATTTTGCAAGCCAGAAGATATGATCAGTCAAACGGCTTTAATAGTTATTAATTATAGTTGCTCACTATTTATTCCTCACCAACAGAGAAATGTTAACGTATTTTAATACCTATGTTGTTGGATGGCATGCATAAAGCAGGGAAGCACACTTTTTTTACCTTCTATGTAATCAATCAGTAAGTTATCCAATGCTTTAAAAACTCTGTTAGGCAATTTCTGAGACAAGACCCTTATTTTGCTGCTTATCCTTCAGAGAAGCACAGGGAGATTTCTTCACAAAGCTTTCTGCTCTTCTGATTCTGTGTTACTTAGGGTGAATTTAGAAAGATTAAGCTTGCATTTAACTTAGTAAAAGATTTAACAGTTTGATTTACATTTCGTACAAGACATGCAAGATGCTTTAAAAAGTTCATAACGTTATTGCAATGTCAAGTTATTTGTTCCACTTTTAAAACATAACCTTTCCCAAATCATGAAAGCCTCAAAACTGATTTAAAACCCCAACTATTATACAGCAGACAGACTAAAAATAGATGAACCTGAGATATTGCCACAACAGTGCCAAGTTTAAAGAACAATGTTCAAATCAAAAACACAGGACAGTGAATCCTATCAGCCAAACAAGGTTAATGGCTGTACTGTAAAACATCCAATGAGTCTGGCCTCTAGAGTTTGAAATGGATGCTATAAAAGCAAGTGTATAAACCCATGCTCTCATGTCAGAAAGAAGGATTTTAAATATGGTCATACCTCAGGTTCTGCAATTGCTTCTAAGTGTGCCCAGTGGGACTTCACTGAGAGAGAGTATGTCTGAGGTGACAAAGCCTGGCTTGATACTTGAAAGGATGAATATTTGTTCCTCTTTTGGCCTTTTATTTTCTAGACTGTGAAATAAATTAGTTTAAATTACCAACTTTCTTAGTTACTTGGATAATCTCTGACATTGTATCTACTGACTTTTCCATGTGATACATATTACAACACAATATACACAGTAAAGAGCAATTAAAATGTAAAGAGGAAATAACTTCAATTTATTCAAAAAACACATTGAACTAAGTCAATGACACAAAAGGTTTTTTGTACAACGTGTTATAAACATGCCTGGTAAAACAAATACAAGTTATGAGACTGGTGCATCATCTACTCTCTGTCTGTCCTACTGTTGCTCTAACCTGAGAGTACACATGGGTTAAAAACATCTTTCTTTCTCCCAACAACATGAAATATATGTTAAATTTTGTGATAAAATGTGAACAGAAGCATATATTTATTATTATTTTCCTAACATATATTTGCCATTTGTGCCACATGTCTTGTCTAGATATAAAAAATCTATTTTAAAAAAATATAAACTCTATAAAAAAATATATATAAAAATCTAGATATATGCTAGCAAGTGTTGCTTGTGGTTTGCTTCTGTGTTAAATCTCAAAGCAGGGGATTCTTTGCCCTGTATTTTTGCTAAATAAATAAAAGTTAAGTATATTAGGGAGCATAGATATATTGTCACAGAATCTACTGATTGCTTGGCTTTTTAAAAATTTTTATTATTTTCCATCCTACTATCTTAAAGCACAATAATATATGCATTTAGTTGCTGACACACATGAGGCACAATGAAGGGAATGGTCACAATATTGGTTGTCACAAAATTTAAACTCTTGGCCTGCACCTTAGATGCTAAGCACCTGCAACACACAGTTTTCTTTTTGAATTATTGCTCAGAACCTCTGAAATTAAGGAAGACGTGGTATTTCTGAGATCAATCAAAACAGGGGTTTTAAAAATTAGAATTCACTTTGGAAAATTCAGTTACTGTTGTGGTGGTCATGCTGAATTTCTTACTTATTAAGGAGTTGGGGTCTAATGAATCTTTTAACTTTGCCCCCATGACACTTCACCACTGTGTTAATTAAGCATAATCTAAGTGGGTACAAAAGAAATACTTGATTCTTATTTAAGATGAGACTCCTTAACCAAAAATAAATTAAGTATTTAAACATTCTTTCTTTGTTTTTTATTTTTCTTTGTTTATTTAGAATATGGAACTTTAAAGTACATACATGTCCGTGTTTTGAAGCTTCTGAATGAACATTTCAAAATTTTAAGAAGAGATTGTTAAAAAAAAAATCATAATAACATGTCACAAAAACTAATTGAGTAGATGACTCAAAAGCCATTGCTAGAGCTGAAGTTAGCTGTTTTTCTGGGCTGCTATTCACTGTATACCTTTGATTCATAATGATTGGTATAAAATGCTTCTTTCATACGGAGTGCTGAGATTTTTTTAACTCATGAAAATACTATGTCGTGCTGGAGAAGCAAGTTCCTGCCTTACATTATTGCACACTATTTTATGTTGCATTACATGACATTATGTTATTTCATGTTAGGTTTTATGCAGATTTTTATTCTCGTTTCTTTCTGAAATCTCAGTAGACTTTGGTGTTCAATTCCAAAATGAGATATTTAGAAGTACTTGAAACTGAATTACATTTCAGTCAAATCAGGCATGTATTTATAACTAAGTATACGCTTCCATATTTTTTCCTAAATGTCAGTCTGGATTTTTATATTATTTCCTGACAATAGGAATGATTCAGATATAAAGTTATTCTTAATACTGAGGGGTAGAAACACTGCTACAAGCACTTCCTAGTCTGATGAAAAAAATTGTCTATTTTGTAGCTAAATTGATTGGTGCCTCTTGAAAGGAAGTCTTTCCACATTGTTGACACAGTCATGGAAGAATCTGACTCATCAGTTCATGAAGGAAAATTGTCACATGAAGAAAACAGGATGCTGAAGGGAGCAAGCAGGTACAAGATTGGGATATTCAATGAAAATCTAAATGGCTATGCATGGTGTGGATTTCCATAAAACAAATAAACAAATAAAGATATCAGTACGGTAAAAAATATTCTGCTTGTTCAACTTACCACTTTCTTTACAAGCTTTAATCATCATCATGTTTCTTCATTCTATACTAATGGGTTTTTTTTAAAAAAAGAGGGGCAAACAAATGAAAAACTACTCATCTGCTAAAGACAAAATATGTCCAATTTTATCAAAATGGAAAAAAAAATGGAACTTATTCTCAGCTGCTATAAACTGACGTAGTTAATGTAGTTAATCTACTCCATTTATTGTTATCTGAAGATCAAGTCCTCCAATTGAATTAATGTTTTCATTAATCTATCAAATGGAAAAAAAAGTCTGTGTGTCTAGTTATGTAGTGTTCTTGCATAAACATAGTCTTTTTTTATTTTAATACTTTGGCAAAGTCTGGTGCATTTCTTACCAAATTTAAAATTATGATAAAAATAAATACTTCAGAAAAAAGTGTTGGTAGTTTGTTTATTTTTTCTATGAATCAAGCCCATTTTTAGACAACACTGCAAAGCAAAACCAGATTTTCATAACAAAGGTGAAAAAAAAGAGAAAAAAGAAAAACCAAGCCAGTAATTTATTTGTAAGAATAGTATACTTCAATTTCTGATCAGCCTATTGTTATTACAATGTTAAACTGATCAAAAAAAAAAAAAAAAAAAAAAAAAAAAAAAAATCTGTCATGCTAAATTGAAAAGGGCTGAAATTATTTTTATTAATTTTCTTCCATCCAATAGGAAAGATGAAGAGATGATAGACAGAGAACAAAGCTATAGTGCTTGAAAAGGCAGATGCATATGCAGTTATTGTCATTAAAAGGAGTACAACACTGTACAAAGAACTGGCACAAAGCTTCCATTTAATCTAAATTTCACATACATCCTTAAATTAGTTAAAAAAACACATTTATTGGAGCTAGACCCAAGCATTAGACCTCCACCCCCAAGTATCCCGTACAAACTGTGCTGTTAAATTCTTTAGTAATTTAGCTAAGATTAAAGTAGAATGACAGATCATGCTGGATGCAGTTTTGGGCTGCTTATGAATTTGAACATACAAATTATGTATAATGTCAGGATTTTATATACATCACTGGAAATTTCTTATCCACATTCAGGCAGGATTCCAAACAGATATAATAAAGGATTTATGTTATGAATTATTACTGAAATGAAAGAAAATTAGTCTGTTGTAAAAAAAGGTCCATTGTAAATGTCTCCACATAGTCCCAGGACACTATCTCTAGGTGGTAGAATGGTTGGTCTGGATGACCTCCAGAGATCTATTCCAACCTCAGCCATTCTGTGATTCTGTGAAAAAAACCCGTCTAATTTCACAAGATGCCTTTTCTGAACTGATATTAGTTACTCCTGGCTGGCTTTTAGCTGGTCCTACCTGTAGGTGTGTCGGGACACCCTCTTTATGTTTGTAGGGTGATGAAGAAAACCAGACTTTAACAATTTAAGTGAGGAAAAGTTTCCGATATTAGATTTGCATTTCATAGGACTTGGAATTTTGGTAGGCAGTAAAATCATAAAGTGAGTCTTTATGTGTTATTTAATTACACCAGAGGTACCAGGCATCATATGAGCACAGTACTCACAGAGGTAACGTTGTATCTCAATATTTCTATAAAATTGTAATGAAAACCAAATTGTAATTTTTTCATTACTCTGTTTCACATACATTTTTCTTGCTGTTGCAAACATATTTTTCCATGTACCTACCCACATATACATGAGACCACCTGTATGAATACAATCACTAGATCAATAGAAGAAAAAGGGTTGTAACTTTTCAACTGAAGTGTGGCCAAGAGGTTTCTAAATTTAGATACTGGGAAATAATGTCTTTAGACCCTACTCTGAAAAGATACATACAAAGGAGAGCAAAAGCTTTTGTCTCATTTCTAAAATGATGAGTACAGGAGAACTTTTAAAATAAATATTCATATGTCTTTATTTCAACAGGAGATCAGTCTTAAGTTCTAAAGCTGCAAAAGAAATAGGTTTCCTCCAATTACATTAGTAATTAGCTACTTACAGATGAAGGATGCTCTTTAGAAGTATTTTGGTGTTATACACTAACTGCTTCTTCAGCACTAAGTAGAGGTTTGTCTAGTCCAGCAATTCATGAGGAATTTCAATAGTGGTATGGCTAAGAGTTTCTGAATCTGTAGCATATGCCAGCAAATTAATGTAAATACTGCATTTCTATGCCCAGATCTGGTCACCACATGTGTCAAATGTATAGTCAGTGAAGTACCTACCTTGATCAGATACATTATAAGCTCTCCAAGACCAGGGCTATATGTGTTTTTCATCTTGCAAAATGATGAGCAGATGGACCTTGATTGTCAAAAGTCCTCAGCAGCCAATATGCTGTGCTCTTTGCAAAGATTTTCCTGTTGTGAAAAAGGGAAAAAAATAGCAAAAATAGTATTTTACTGCCTTGATGACAGTCCAATTTTAACGAGCTCCTCCAGACAATGTACTGTCCACTAGGATTCAGTCTTTGAGTGGAATAAAACCGCAACATTCTTGTTTCTCTCTGTTTTATAAGAAAACATTGATGCCCAGTTAGGCATTGCATTTCTTATGGAAAATTTACATAAATGTAAATATAAAAATAGATATAAATGCCTATATATGCATGAACAAATGCATGTGTATTTGTGTGTGTTTGTATATGTGCATGCTCCATCTGTGTATATTTTAAAATATGCAAACAGAATCATTTTTACTCTCTCGGTAGAAGTTTTTACTGTCTCCCATAGCAACAACTCACAGATAAAGAATCTCACATCAAAGCAAATTGTACATTGAGGATGCTGCTGACTGTTATACCAAAATTATAGGTCTGATTTAAGTCCATAGATATAAGGAAGTTCTCATGGCAAGTCTAAACTCTGCTCGCCAGACTCTGATATAGCAACACATATGGCAAATAACATCATGTCCTCTTTTTGTGACATTTAAAAATGAGTTACAGAGCGACTGAATGTTTTTATGCCAAATTTCCTAACTTTTGAGCATTTAAATCTTCCCCCCAGGTGTTAATATTATGGAATTTTGGGGGGTTTTTTTGTTTGTTTTTTGTTTTTTTTTTTTTAATTTTTTATTATATTATGTTTGAGGAGACATCCACTCCTGTATCAATAACACCCTGTTTTACTTGGAAAAGGGGAATTTCTTCTCCTAGAGGGTCAGTTCAATTGAATAGCATAAAACTGAAAGACACTTCCTTCTGGCAGGACAGGTGGAAATTTTATGCTCCAGGACTATTCAATAATGATCTTTGGCTTCATTCATGTACACAGACACAGCAGTTAGCTGTTAATGTGAAAACATACAGGATGGAAAATATAATTCATGACTCAGTCCCTCTTCACAAGCACTCGTCAGTAGCAGAGTTTTTAATAGCTGTCAACACTTTGAGATACACAGTTTCTCCCTCAGCTTCCCTCCCCAAGAAAGTAGTGCAGTTATCATCATTTTGCATCTTAAGAGAGAAGCAAACACAGGCATTGCAATATTCAATACTAAACAGTAATTAATGCAAGGGATGACTCTCATAATCTTACTAATCTTACTTTAGAGATGTCTGTTTTTTACATAGTGTAACATTTCCATATAGGGTGCTGTGTTTGTTTATGTTTTTGCAAATTCAGTATTCATTTTAAATTTTTCTTTTCCTTGTTTTGGGTTTGTTGTTGTTACTTTAATGAACTGAGCTAACAATTTAAAACTGAAGCTCTCTGATGGTTCAGTGGTTGCTTGGGACCAGAATATCAGAAAGGATGTATGCAAGCAAAGCATAATCTTTGCTCCATTCAAAAATCCTAAGAAATGCATCAAATATTTTTCTCAAGAAAAGTAAGGAAAAACATTACAAAACCAACCAAAACAGCAACAATAACACCAAAACAACAAAAAAACAAAATGGCATGAAAAATATTTTCCTGCTTTAGAAAAGAGTTAACTAATTGACTTCAGCCTATTTAATTCTCATATGAATTATATGAAACATTTTAAAAAATCAGAATCTTATGATTTAGATAAAAAAAGATATAACTTCAATCTGTCCACTGACTTTACCTTGTTCCAAAAGTTTAGTTATCTCCCCCCCCAAAATCCTGAAAGTTGCTTTCTTAAACAAGAGTAAAACAGCTTCCTATGGCATTTTTATAACAAATTTTACATTAGCAATTAATTTTATGATACAATTCTACTATAAAATAATTCCCTTAAATATTTTTCTTCTACTTTTGATTCAAATTCAGCTTTTGTTACTAAAAACTCAAGAAGTGCAATTGAGATTTTTAAATTCAGAATTTAAATTTGGTCTTAATCTTGAAAAAGCTTCAATTACTCAGATCCAAGAACAGGAGGCTATAGTGTTACAGCTGAAACTTTTTCTGGTTTTGACCTCTGAAGTCATTGTCTCTGTTTATTGTTGCATAAGATGCAGATGCATCTGGATTTTCAGGCCATATGGAATCATTTCAAACTTGAGTCAGGTGTTCAAGCCAAATGGTGCTTCTGTGCTCCTACTCACATAATAGTTTTCCCTGTCNCAAGGAGCAACTTTCTGGCTCCTTCCCACTGTTTCATTAGTAATACCATCTTTCCTTCTCTTCCACAAAAAAATATTAGCTATTTAGTCTAAATGGCATATTGACTTATTTTTTAAAGACTATTTTTAAGATAAGTTGTTGATATAACTTAATAGACTCAGGCTCACGACAACACAGCTATGCACATATCTCTCTCTCATGAAGCCCATTAATATTTTAGTCTACTGTTTTCTTTCTTCATTACTTACTAGCTCCCACAAGATAGAAATTTTATGCAGTTAAAGTTAGCTTTCCCAGGTGCTCAGACCTTCATGACCCTGCTCCAGTCTGGTGATAGGATTGACCTTTCTTAGTCACCAAACAGTTAGGTGTCCACATACGTTTGCATCAAACTAAACTTCTAGCCATGGTCAGGAGATTAATTACATCTTAAGAGAAGAGACAGAAAGGAAAGATGATTTGCTCTGTGAAGATGTCAGTAACATCTCCACATCCATGCTTCGTGGTACTCATCCAATTTACTGTGTCTTACATTTCCACCCACACGAGAAATCAGCGGTATTTAGACTGCTATCAAACTGTAGGACAGTGGCTCTTGGTAGTCATGTGAAGCATNAAGAGAAGAGAAGAGAAGAGAAGAGAAGAGAAGAGAAGAGAAGAGAAGAAGAGAGGAGGGTTTGTAATTTTTTATTAAGGGAAGTAGATAAGAAAGTGAATAAATTATATATTTTCTTCCAGAAACACTAGAATAAAATGTTTTTATCTTATGAAAATATTTTATTTAATTTTTAAATAATATTTTTCAAACCTCTCTTAATTACACAGAGAAAAAAAAAGTAGTGGAAACTTCATGCAAATAATCTTTTTCCTGACTCTGTCCAAAACTAAAATTTATATATTAAATAAAAGTAATCTATTTAAATTCTTATATCAGGGCAATTCTGTAAATCTTAACAGTGTCGGAAAAAATTACTCTAAAGGTAAATACTGTTTCAAGATTTTCAACCCAAATAAGCATACAAAGGTATCAGGTTAAATTTTGAATAAGAACCACAACATACACATGAACAGAACAAGAGTTATGAACCTCTGGAAATTTCCCTTCTGATATTTAATTCTATATAAATAGAGAAAATAGTATGTGCGGTGCTACGGAAAATGGGGATTTTTGTCAAAGGAAACAAGAAATAATCTGAAGTCTTTTTCTCTAATGAACCTAATGCCTGCTCTAAAAAGTTAATGAAAAGTCTCTTCATTGAATTCCATGGGTTTTGGATCAAGCCCCAGATAAGCTGTTTAGCAAGAGCAACTAAAATAAATTGGGAAAAGGTTCTCTGCTTTATGAAGTCATTTTAAGGGAAGTAATGGAACAGCTGTTGCATACATAAAACACACATGTCCCTTTGGAAATGCAGTTGGGCAGATTCTTGCTGCACAGCACGAGTCATGGGCATAACCCGACAGCTTCTGTGGATGAACAGACCACTAGCCTGACTGCTAACCTCGCAATGACTCCCCAAATCCCTCTGTCTCCTTAAAGGGAAAACCAGCTTCATTAGTTCCTCACATAAAAAGTCAGGACATAAACACAACATGGTCCATTAAAATAGTCAAATTAAGCAAGTGGAGAATCTTTTCTATATTGTGTCAGCTTTAGTGGTTTAATTTTGGTTTTTGTTTTCTTTTCCCTCCCAGTTTTCATTTGCATACTCTCATTTTCAGGGCATCCAGGTGGATGCTTAGATAGAACTTTTTTTTTATACAGATCATTCCAGCTATGTGGAAGGACTTCTTTCTTTCTTACAGCTGAATTTCAAATTGAGTATGCGGAGACAAAAAAGCAGTGCATCAAATACTGCACATAGAAATTACAGCTGCTATTTGATAGGTTATGCTGAGGGAGTCGTAACAAGATTTGTCCCTTTTTGTGTTATCTGCTTGATAACCTTCCTTTATAGTATAGACTTTACAACATAAAACCTGATGAAAAGTCAAGTAAGACATTTAGACCTTTTATGATACTTTATATTAGTCATCAACATGTTTGAATGTATTTCAGGTAGAATACAATGGCTATAGAATGATCCCTCTAAGACCTAGTTTTGCTCTGAATATTTGGCAATTTTCACTTTTCTTGCACTCTATATATGCATTTACCATTTATATGTGTGTATTAATATAGTGTTAAATAGACTGTAAGAGTAAAAGGGCAGAAAAGGCAAACAGTGCTGCATACAGCCACACATCTCATATTTTTCCCTCTCTTCTTTATTAAATCCTAACATGTCCTTACTATTAATACATTATGTTAATTTTATTTGTTAACAAACAAAAATCACTGCATGAGCTTGTATACTTTTTAAGTTTAAGGTCTGCTTCATAGGCCAAAGCTTCTCAAGACAGAAGATCTAACCAGTGGAAGGAGTATTTTGTGCTTCTTATCAGCGTGAACCGAATTTTGTTGCTTTTTCTAGCCAACCTACTGTAAGGACCCATGTTTTTGACTAGTCTTGCCTGGAATCCTTCTCTGTTCCAGATGTTTGCAGTTCAGTCAAGTCCTGCATTAACATAATGTATTTCAAGTGCAGCTGTTTTTTGGAAACCACTGTTTGATCTTGTGAAGTAAAATTTGAGATAGTGCATGTTAGTTAAGAGATAATATAAACTTGTAATTGAGTAGTATTACCTAGACAAGCAACTTGGGAAAACAGAAGGTATACTGAATAGAAGACAATAATTTATAAAAAAAGCTATTTTAATACTCTGAAAAAAAAATACAGTAGAAATCGGTTTTGAGCCTTTTGAAGAAATTGAGTTTGAAGATTCTGAACATAGTGCAAAGGAAGAAATCATTCTCAAAATCAGAGATGGGACAACCAGCAGGGGAAGCTGATGGCTTTTGCCATTTTCATAGATTTGTCTATGTCTTGAACTTTCTGAAGCTAGGAAGACTGGACAAGATTTAGAAAATCAACACCCCTAGTCATACAGTTTGTTCAGTTCCAGTAACTAAGAGTATATGTAATCTAGAAGTTGGTCCAAAAGCAATGAAATTACATATCCCGTAAGGTTACTAATTTGTGGACATATAAAAACCTGTAGCATTATTACTAATGACAATTAGCTACTAAAACTGGTAGTCTCGGACTCTTGGTGTACACTGCCAGCTCTCCTAACTTGACTTGTTTTTGCCAAATCATCTAGTTTATTCTTACCACTACCTGATTTATATGGTAACCTTTCATATTCAGCAGGAGGTTGTTTAGTGTTTGAGGAAATCAAACAAATCATCAGTGTTACCCCGTAAATAACAGGTGCCAGTGAAGCCCTGATATGTACAAAATGACCCACACTGGCCAGTGTTTGTGGCTTTATTCGAAAAAAAAAGAAAAGAAGGTCAATTAAGACTCTTTGAGCTTCACAGTCTAATTCATATTTCCAGAATTATTTTCTAATCAAATTTTTTTTATATACTAACATGCTATTTATGCACTTTTTCTCTCCTGTACCAGTCACTCCTACTTAATTGAACAATATTACTGGAGTTATTTTTTTTTTTTTTTTTTTAATCTTTAATGTGAAAGCTTTAGGGAAATTGTTTTCCAACAATTTCCCTATGAGGGAAATAAATGTTCTGGTTTCAAAAATAATATTTTTTATTTTTAAGAGTTAACTTTAATGATGAATTTTAACTTATGTTAGAGAAAGGCAACAAAAGAAAAAAGAACGCATTGCTTAATCTGAGTCATTAAAATTTTTATTAATCATCAAACCTTTTCTGTCCTAATGGAAGTGGGAAACATTCAAAGTCTGAAATGCTTCCAGGAAAGAAAAAAACAATAGTTCATCCATTCATAATTATAACAACAATAACTCTATTAAATGCATAAGATCTTTATGAAAAAAAAATATTTCTTGAAAATTCTTAGAAAGTAAACATCTAAGCTACAAGTAAAATATGTTCTTACATATTCTTTCTTATGTGTTGTTTATCAATAAATTAAAATTAATATCCATTATGGTCCATTAACTGAAAGGAATCAGCTTTACTGTTTGTGCTAATGTCATAAAAACACCTTTTTTTTTTTTTTTTCCATGCAAGGAAAATTCTGTTTAGAACTAATGTAATTTTAGTAATGATACAGGATTTGGGCCAAAGATACAAAACCAAAACATGGTCTACACTACCTTAATTACGATCTTTGCCTTTTTACAGTAGGAGACAGCACTCAGAAGAACTCATTTGACACAGGAAGGACTGTCAGTCCAGTAAAACATCACCTTTCATTTCAACTTTTCACAGGTGAAAAGCTGGCAACAAGAAACTGTACTACTACAAGTGCAGTACATCTGGTTTTCATCAAGTTTCCCAGTCATCTTCTCTGTGTCACTTGATGGCCTCAGATATATTTGTTTCTTCTAATTTTAGATACCTTGGTGAAGAACTTGAGAGAAAATAGTTTCTGTAGTTACTTTTCCTAGTTAAAGCTCCAAATTGTGTTTACATGATCAGTTAATGCTAAGGGGGTACCCTATCTTTCTGCTAAGAGAAGAAAAATGCTTAACCTTCACATCTAATTGTCAAAATTTAGCTGACATGAGTCTGGGCCTTGGTCAAACAGTGTAAATAGATCATTATTACTAACAACACATGCATGTTTAAGAGGGATAATGCAGACAATGTAGACAAGTACACTATTCATAGAATCTGTTTTTGTCTCTACATTGTTTTGCTGGGATATAATATCTGTGCATAGTTGTAATCCATAATACATAGAGCTGAGTGAAATCATATGTGGTGATTTCTCTTTACTTCATTTTTGTCTTTACAAATAAGAACTTATTAATGTGTGTTACAGAAGGTCTTTCATCCCTGTTGTGATTGATGTCTAGCAAACTGCTGGGGACAATTCCGGTTGGTGGGTGAGAAACATAATCTCGTTTATCTTTATATCATATCTATTGCAAATTAAACTAAAAACATAGAGTTTGCACACTAAAATGGTTACACTGCAGAGCAATGTGCCTATAAAACAGCATGCTAACAAGCACGACATGATAAATGAAATGCAATAAAGTTCTGTAATTTCAGATTCTCCCAGAGGCAGATGCTGAGGCTATCACCTGTTGAGCTTCACTTGGTGACAGCATAAAAACATGTCCAAAAAAGTACTCACTGGACTTGCTTTATAAGAAGTGAGTGGCTACTTGTACACACTTGGTTAACTTCACACTTGCTGCATCTGAGATAAGATTTGCAATTTAAACAAGCAAAGGCACAGGCAGTGTTATTTTGCTTGCTGGAACACTAGCATCCCTGAGCAGGAATGAGCTGTTTTATTCAGTAGATGGCAGCAGTACAGATACATGCTAAAAGCTGGACTGGAAATACTTTTGTAAAATAAAGCTTCTCTTTTCACAAACTATCACCATTTTAAGTGTGACAATGAGCATCTACCGGTCAGATGTTAAACCTCCTACCCAACATCAATAGTAATATTATTCACGCATGCACAACTTTGTTTAATAAATTATAAAAAGAAAAGCTAATGAAAACAAAACCTGTACTTATAAATGTCACTTTATTTTTATGTGCCAATAAACATTTATTAGCATTAACTATCTAGCTATAAATGCAGATAAATACATTTTTCCTCCTAAGGTGTCCCATGGCACTACCCAAAAGGTTTTTCATCAACATTATGACTCTCTTCAGGAAGTTATTAGCAGGACACATTTTTTGGAAAGGGGAATAAGCAAGGAATGTCTCAAGGATTTATTTGTCCTCCATAAAACCTGTCTGTTTCAGACCACATAAATAGCCACTAATTTCATTCAATTGTGTATATTTTATTTGGATATTTTAAAAGTATCAGAAATCTCAAAATATTCCCTTCAGCATCCCGGAAATGTTGTACCTGTGTCTTTATTTTTGAAGAAGAGGGGGGCCAAGAAATGTGTTCCCAAAGAGACACAGGAGTCATAGAAATCATATCTAGCTTTTGGTGATTCCACTCTTCCTTGATGCAAGAAACTTGGTTTCAAATTCCTCTATTGGATTCAGCACAGCAAATGGCATTTCCTTCCCTTCCAGTGAATGCTCTAGCACAAGGCCTATGAAAAAACAGTTGTGTATTCAATCTGATCCACTAAATATTTCATTACTTATGCACAGAGATTGAATGTAGAGAGTGCATCCATCATTCACCTCAGATGCAGCTGAGAACAAAATGGAGACTTCCCACATGGTACAACTGACTTGCTGCAGCACAAAATTAGAACCTGGGATTTATAGCTAAAAATATCCTAAAAATATCCCAGGGTATTCAGGGTCTCATGCCTTTAAGATTTCTGCCCTTTACACTCATGAAAAGACATAGAATAGTAGATATCTACAGTAAAAAATGTATATTTCTCATGGAAAAAATACAGTCTAAAATAAACAAAGGAAAACATCCACCATTTTGACTGATGGATTACATTCTGCTATTATTATTTAAAATACTCTGTGTTAATATTTACTTATGTGACAGGCTATTGTGATTCTGTGAGATGAGGTGGAAAAAACAACTATTACTCTAGTTTTCAACAAAGCTTAGATGCATATGATAAGGAAAGGTAAATAGCTCAGAGTTTTAAATGTCATGGGATACACTGAATAATGTTGAATACCTTCTTGAAATTTGTGGCTGGGATTTTTACCTCTGCATCTATTCTTTGAAGACCTTAGGTACAGCAGCTGCTTTTGTCTTTCTTTGCTATACTTTATATAGCTGGTTTGCATTTATAGTAATCTTCCATGGTCTTCAGTAACAATATTACCTAGCTTTAAAAAAAAAATATTTGTGGTTGAATCATGATAATTGTTAGCCTAATGATAAAAAAAAAAAAAAAACAAATAAAATAAAATAAAAACCTGTGGCGATGGCTTATAAACATAAATGTTACCTTGAAGCAACTATACGTAAGAAAAGAAAAAAAAAAAAAAATTAACATCTCATATTGATTCCTAGGTCAATGTTGTTCTTGAAAGTGTAAAATATGAATGAGCAGCCTTTGAACAGAGTAAGATACTAGATACCTTTGATCAAATCTGGAATGTATTTCTGCACCGCTACTCACTAAAAAGAACAAATAGAGGATAACCCTCAGATGATCAACCCTGTATCCACAAGGGCTTCCTCTGTGTAGCTTAAAAACTAAATATATATTGACCAAAGGACAGGTTTGAGAAGATATGATCATTGTTTGTGATTCATTTGAGGAAGTAAAAAAAACAGGAAAGCACAAGTTTTATTTAGATAATTTCAAAGAGACTGATTGATAATTAATGAAAGAAAATTAAGCAGATAAATTCCTAGACTGGACATCAAAAAATATTAATTAGGGTGAGATCTGGGAAACTGAAAGTTTCTGTAAGAGGAAACAGAAGGAATCTTGGTTTTGACATAAAACTGAACCTGGTAGGGTGCTTTTAAATAGAATAAATGTAAAGGGTATGGTGGATACAAGAAATCCCTAGGGAAAATAGAATTTAATTTTTTTTATAATAATATAAAAAGTTTTAAAACCAAGAAATGAATGCCTCAAAGGAATTTGCATCTCTTTTGTACTCCATTTCACTTTTAACCTCTTGCTACGTATATTTATGATTCTTAAAATCTAACTCTTTCATTTTATAATGTCATGAAGACAGTGGTGTGATAGCTCAGGTGAGACACTGAAGAACTGGAATTATGGATGTGACTATTTCAGAAAGCTGTATGGAGGCACAGAGTGTGTGAATTACAGGTTGTAGTCTGCTTTTTATTCCTGAAGGAAAAAATAAAAATCCAAATAGATTTCAACAAATGTGTTTGAAATTGTTTTGGAGATTTCCGAGCTTCTTTTAATTACTATGTAACTCCTTTCTCTGGACTTAAACTTCTTATTTAATTTGCTTTATTTTTTTGAGTCCTGAACTCAACATTAGTCTTCTCCAAGCAAAAGGGCCGGCAAAGAGGAGAGGAGAGTGTCCATTTCCCCAGACCTCCACTGGGAGAAACATGCTGCTGATGGTAGGTTTTTCCTCCACTTTGGTCTTTGATCTTCATGGATCCTCTTTGTACAAGCATGAATAACACACATTCTACTTTCTTTGCATTTGTACTGATCTAACATTTGAATGTGGTAAAACCCCCCTCAGCCCACCAGCACATAGGATTATATCATCTGTTACTTAGTGACTATAGTGGTTTATTATACTTTTACTGCATATGGCACTCACAAACCTAAGCTAAACCAAGATGAATAATAGCCACGTGACTAAATGACATATACTATCAGAGCAAAAGAAAGCTATGATCCTCTCAGGTCAGTATAAGCTTGGCAGAGGTCTGAGGTCCCCTACTGCTAGGTCCTTGAGGTATCTGTAGACTTTCCCTGGGATAAAGGATGTATTTAATATTGCCTTCAAAAGCCTTCCTTCAGCACTAAAACTGTATAATGGAATATGAGGACTTCATATTACCCATAAATAAGTGGAGTATGAATTTCTCAGTGACGTTAGAATTTACATCCATTTCACACAATTAGCAATAACAGCATTCCAGAAATGTTATGGAAAATGAGGAAACCAGATCATTAGGATGGACATATTGCTGTTTGACTTCTAAAGGATTTAGGTCTATTAATGTTTTCTGTCTGTGATTTTAACAACTGAACTTTTTGGGAGAGTCCACACAAGCTCAGTAAATTGTTCTTAGTCAACTTCTTAGTCTCATTTGACATACAGAAAGGTATGGGCAGGCTATCTTTGCTCATTATAGAAATGGAGATCAGTGTAATCCCTACCAAATGAGCCTCAGCAGTTTCCATTTAATATGTATTAGTATTTGAAGCTCAAAAAAATATGGCAGTCAGAATTCAAAAACACTATATTTTTCCTCATCTGTTTGTAAAATTCACAACAAGAGAACTATAAAGCAGTATTAGCTGTTGTTTTTAAATCCTTTCTGAATAGAAATTTGTGCCGAGACTGTATAACCCCTTAAATTAGGAGGTCAGGATGTAGTATTTCTGTAAATCAGTTAAGAGCCTGTTCCAGTCTTTCCCTCAGTTGAGTAAACCTGGATTCCTAATCCCAGCACTAGGAATAAATTTAAGCAATATCTCACCTCTTGTTTCTTTGATAACATAGAAGGATCATTTATTTTAAAGGAAGATTTTGAAGGAAGATTTTTAAAAGATACTGTATTTTGAAAGGAGTTTTACCTGACTGTTATGCTGAAGAGAAATATAATCTGCAGAAGAGTTCTGAACCACACTGCTTTTGTATTTCTATGAAGAAAATAATTTGCATTCTCTTCTTGGCAGGCAAAGAATCCAGAAAGATTGATAGGAAAAGAGGTTTCCTGGCTGATTGTTAAAGATGTTTCTTTGATTTGTGCAGAACAGCACGAAGTTGACACAGGATAAGTAGGGCAACACAGGAAAAAGAAAGGGAAATTTCAAGGTTCTCAAAAAAACTGGCTTTGGAGCTCTCATGGGTTTTCTCTGTGGGTGTTCACTTTACATTTTAATATCCTTAAAATATTTTTATCATTGAAAACAAAAGGGAGGGAAAGAGAAACTAACAAAGAAACCTGTAGTCAGGCCTAAATTACAGTCCCAGCAATTCCTTTTCAGACCTGTAACATTTTTTCTTACCTGAAAAAAGTCAGACCTTTTTATTTCATACCTAGCTATCTGATGGAGAAGTACCAGGGCATCTCAGGACAGATTAGGTGTTTAGTCTCAGATAGATTACTGGGTTTCTTCTATAACCAGCTGTGGGAGATTAGTACCTCCAAAGGGCAATTCATCCCATTTTATGATGGGTGTTTAAGAGGGTGATCTACAGAAAGTGATTCGTCTTAACTGTATCTCCCCATTAACTATGGACAATCTATGGGAATAGTTTAAATTAGATACTTAACATCAAGACAGCTAAAAGTAGAGGTTGGTCTTAACCTATGTTACTATAGAATTTATGCCCTCATCATTTACAAAGATTATGTTCAGCTGTAGATAATGATCTGTTGGTGACTAGACTGGCCTTTTTGTGGCATCCTTTCCACCAAACTCATCTACATTGAGGAAGTGGCCTTCTGAACTCAATGGGACTTTTCAATTCATTACATTATTGCAGAATTCACAGCTCTTACAAAGTTGTAAATACAGAGGGTTTTGGTCAAACTCTAGTGTCAGATATAAATTTTACTTTAACAGTTCCATTTTTTCAGGTGTTCTTGGTCCTGTCTTCTCACTTTGCAGACAGTAGCAATGTTGAAAAGCCTTTCTTCACAGAATTTAGAAAGGAAATATTCATCATGAGTTCAGATTTCAGGTTCCCTTTTCAGTGAATAAGGACATAGGAAACTGCTTGATAAATGATGTGTGTAGCAGACTTCTGAAAACTGCTTAGATTACAAAGTTCTAAATATTTTTCTTGGCATATCTAACCAAAAATCTTAGAAGAGGTACCAATAAAGTCAGTGACAAAGCTTGAAATGAAAATGGCTGAAAACACAGAAGCAATTACTGCCCAACTGTTTTTATTTCATTTGCCACTTACTTATGAGCAATTGGATCTTATTATTTCTGCCAAATTTTTGTTTCATTGTGATTGGGAAAACAAGACAAAACAAATCTCTGCTCTTGAATTTGAGACACCTGGGCTCTATTGAAGGTGTCTCCCAAGCAAGAGCCAGTGTTCACACAGAAACTGTTTTCCTTCTTTCACTGTTAGAAAACATACAGCCATGTCCTAAAGAGAGAAAGGAAATAAATCTTTATAAAATTACTTGGGGAGGTGGATCTATGAATGTTGAATTGAACATGAATTTCTTGCAATATTTGTAAATTGGAATAATCTCTAATTTTTGCTGAACACAAAAGCCTCTGAATCTTACATTTCTTCAAGGAGATCTTAAATAACTATTCTCCTGAATGTACTGAGGACACCATAATATTGTGCAATAATTTAGGCTGAAAAGGAACTCTGGAAGTCACCTGTTGTGATACCCTATTCCAAGCTGTGTGGCAGAGTCAAATTCAAAGTTCGAGTTCAGGCGGGTTTTGAAGAGAAGTTCATCCTTTTTTCTTTACTAATTTTACTGCAAGTAGAATGTAGGACCCTATTCCAAAAGCTAATGGTGAAGTAAACAAATTGCACTACCTTCCACTATCTACCAAGCCAATCAATTCATCACAGAAGAAATCTAATTCATTAAGCAAAATTTTTCAATGGTAAATCCAGGGTAGTCTCTTCACATTCTTATCCTTTTCATACCTACCTGGACATGACTCAAGGAAGATTTGCTTCACAGTCTTCCTAGTGCTTGACTAAAAATCTTGTGGCCAAAATGAAACACATCTAATATACAGAGCTAAGAATGTATTGTTAGTTTAGATCAAATCCATTCTTACAAAAAATAACAGTACCTAATATTTCAGTGACACAGACAATAATATTTCCATTTACTAATGCATCTCAGACTGACACAGTCAAACTTTATGTTTTTTACTCTTTTTCTCAACTTACCCTCAGATCTTCATGTACAGTAAACTAGTTCAGTTCTTTTGAAGAATGGGAATAGTGGGAATGGTATAATAAGTTTCTTAATAAAACAGCAAATCAGTGCAAATATAATGGTGATTTGATCTCAAACCTCTTAATTTTGGGTTATCTTGGGGACATTTTAATAAACTTTCTATTAGTTTCCTGCTTGCTTTCTTCACTGATTCCTTCAAAATTTAATTCACCCATTAACTATTAGTGAAATAACTTTTTCATTAACTTTTCCCAGCCCAGGTTTAAACAGAGGGTTAATGTTTGCTATTCATTGATTACAGAGATTGTTAGATCTTCACTATATATAGTATTAGCAGACCTAAGCTGAAACAATTTAAGCAATAGCCTCTTGACTAAAAGACTGCTTTTACCAGCCAAAGCAAGCTGAAATCATCTCAGATCAATACAAGCCTAAACAGTCCTGATACTATGCTCAGCCAGATCAGCACAAAAGCCTATTGCATCTCAGTAGTTGCAAAAGAAATTTTATATACTGGTCTACACTAGGGAACACAATTAGGCTGGTAAGCTGTAGGTCTTCGCATTTTGAAGATAAGCACTAAGGTCTTAAAATGTACCTGAAATAGTTTTAATTTTCTCCAGTATAATTGTTTCCATCTGTATAAATAATATTCATTCATACAGGAGACAGAACTTAGTATGTCCATATTCCCATGTTTTATCATGGAGGTACTGAATCAACTTTGGTTTCTCTACCTAATGAACATAATCTAAATGAACGGCACTGCAAATAAGAGGTAGAGAGAAAAATAATACTGCCTTCATTTTGCCATCAGGGTCTTTAAATACCAATATCTAAGAGATTTCCTCTAATTGCATAGAAAATCTAACAGAGGCAATAAATAAAGTGTTGTTTCCTGAATGTTACTTCAGTACCAATAAAGAAATATTTTTACCTGAGTTTTTTAAAACTGATGGGAGAAAAAACTAATTCAAGATTTTCGAGGTTTGAATCTGTCACAAATTATTTTCCTCCATTTATACATATTGTAAGGGATGGATACATATATTTTTATATCAGTTTGTATATCAACTGTTATCTAGTGCTCCATGCATTAGATCCATACCTGTTACAGACAGCAAATTACCCTAATTCTATTACAATCCTTGTGTTACAGAGGATGTGGAAGCAGATCATTTATTCTGAGCCCACTCTGGATGGATGAGCATAGGTAAAAAATACAATCCTGTACAGCATAAAATCCTGTCTTACTCTTCCTTCATTTATGTCAGGTATATTTTGAAAAAATTAACTAAAACTATTTGGATATATGTCCAAACTTAAGACGTTTTTTTGAATCTGACATAAAACTCTTTGTGTTACAATATTGTGCAGGAAATCTATTGAGCATGAGCATATGATTTGTTATTATTATGACAGCTCATTAGGACTGTCTGGAGAACAACATTTCCATTTTATGAAAAAGAGATTTTTTCAAAATTAGTTTTTGATCTCATGCAAATCAAAATTTGATCTCTTGGAATTCTTAATATCTAAGTGGAAAAATCCCATCTAGACCAATGACCTATAACAGTTTTTTTCTGTCTTCACTGAGCATAACCTAGCATCTCAGCTATTACATAGGTCAGTGTGACTCTCTGAGATCAAATTTTAGTGCTGGACTGAGAAAATCTTCTTTACTTTTGTTACAATACTTGTTTTCACACACACACAAAAAAAGTTCAGTTTTGATAAATATACATATGTATCCTTTAAATTTTTTTCTAGCTATTTAGCTCAATTTGCAGAGCTCTGGAATAATCAAGACTATACATCTGAGCAGGATGCATTTGATCCTATATTGAATCTAGGCTCTGTGTCTGGATGGTTTGTTGCTGAAGATTTAAGGCTAATTTGTGTCAGTCATGGCAGACTCTGAAGTCATGGTCAAAAAGGTTACCTATGTTTTATGTTCCTATAAATATATTTACTCAGATTAAACAGGGCATAAAAACTCTGGTGTACAAAGACAAAACAAATAGATATACTTTCAGATTTCTCTTAAAAGCCTGTTGACAATCTTAGTTTCTAATTAAGGTGGAAATAGCACTGAAGGAATTAACTTTGTTTTTTACTTCAGTCCTCTGTGAGAAGGTGCTCTTGACTCCTTAATCAAGCTAGCAGTAGTTTGGTACAGACTCCAAAGGAGGTATAGCTCAGCTTGTGAACTCACCTGGTTTAAATCTGTTCTCTGGAAATGCACAAAGGGGCAGAGTGACCAAGAGAATACTGATGTGTATAAGCTTGGATTGACCAATCACACACCAACAGATGAGTAACCAGTGGCTTTTCTGAGACTTAAAGTATCAGAGTAACTTAAGGATACAAAGAATCTTGTGTCAACCTTTTTCATGGTATTTAATTTGACTACAAGCCAACCACTTTATCTAGCAAATGCGGCAGCTTAGGTGAAGCTTCTTTGAGCCTTTCCTGCTAGGCAGCATGGCTACATGGCATAAATCTCCCCTTGAGCTAGGACACTATATAAGGTTGCTCTTCGAGGCAAAGAGACCTTTAACCAATAGCAGATTTTTAATAAGTGACCAATATCACATGTAATGTTTTGGCATGGCAATTTTGATTTTGCCTTAGTAAGTCCAGTTGCAGGCTGGTGTACGACTAAATGAAATCTGCATATATGATCTGTAGTCATAAACTGTTGACTGTTCTGGGGCAACGTGTGGATTCAGCCACATCTAAACTCCTCTCTATGAAGGAGTGTTGAAAGCAAGGGGATCCCATCTAGACGTTATGACACAATGAAAAGGTCTTCCTTGTTCTTTTAGTCTCCAGTTACTGTGAATACTACTAACTTGAGTATAACTTAATTGTCCTTTGCATGTTTCTTCACTGTAGTAATTAACAGTGAACCTTGCCAGAGTGAACTATTGCCAAAGAGTGAACTTTGCTAAGTCCTGTTTTCATATCATATTAAAACTCCTTTTTATAACACCTTTGGCAGTGGCTCTTTAAGTCATCTAAATCACTAACTCTGTCAGATTATTATTCCACGTCAATAAAACTGATTGCTGCCCATCTTTAAGTAAGATGCATTCTACTAATTTTTGCAACATTCACCTACCCACCCAAAAAAAGGAACTACAAAAAGTAATAATGATCAAATGCTGCATGTATTTGGTGTGTTTGCTGTATTCATAATGTTATTCAAGCTACAGAAAGATGCATTAGTTTTTCTTGGGAAAAAATTAAAAAAACAACAAACCCTCCCAAAATTAACGCAATTATGTATTGCTCTAATGAGACCTGTTGACTTCATTATTATTCCTGCGAGGCATTATACAAAATAAACAGAGCAAACCTCTTCTGTACAAATTACTTTGTTCTGCCATCAAACATCTTGCTTTAACTCTTTTTATTGTTCTCCATCTTCTCTATCAGTTTTAGCTGACTTTACACTGTATGTATAATTACATGTTAGCATCAAATGTAATGCTGAGGTATTTTGTCTGAACATTATTCTAGAAATAACTATATGATAATATTAACTTAGGCATTATTTCTCCACCTTTCCTTACAAATATACTGTCACATACCTACACCCCATGCATAAGGATGACTATAGAAAACTGGAACTCCTGCTCTTGCTAGCCAGCATTGACTATTTCAGAAGTAAATTTTAAAATTGTCTATGGAACAACAAAGGAATAACTCCCAGATAAGAGTATCTCTTGTTAAATTTGCAGACTGGTTTACTATCTGAGTCATAATAAATCTGTCACGGTTTAACACTGGCCCGGCAATTAAACCGAATGACAGATGCTCTCTATTAATCTCCCTCTCCTCCCTGATAAAGAAAGGAGAGACAATAAGGGAGAGAGACTTATGGGTTGGCAACGAAACTACACAACTTTAATGATAAATAGGAAATAGGAATGATAATGATAACTTTAATGATAAACAGGAAAAATTACTAAATATATGCAAATATACAAATATACAAGAAAAATTGATACCACGTTCCTCCCCCCTTTCCCTCAACAACTCTCATGTCACCACTGAGGCTGCAGGGCAGCCCTGGAAAAGTCCAGGCTGGACTCCTGGAGTCAGTAGCAGTCAGGAGCTGGAGGCAGGAACACACAGATTCAGTCTGGCATGGACCAGGACCACAGGCAGACGAACAGAGGGAATCCTCCTAGGATGCTGAAGCAAACAGGGACAGGCGAAGGAAGGGCAAGAAGGGCAGGAAAGGGTTTGACCCTTGTGATCCCTCAAATTTATACTGAGTATGACGTGTATGGGATGGAATACTCTGTTTGGTCAGTTCTGGTGTCTGTCTTGTCCAGTCCTCCCCAAAGGAGGGGTTCAGGTGGGACCGCCTTACTCCTTCTGAGGGTAAAATATACCTCAGAACTGAGCAGTGTCCTTGGCTCTGCACACCAGTCTCTGGCAGTAACTATAAACATCCAGTGTTATCTGTCCTAGAAGCAGACACTGTCTGAGAAACTTGCTGTTAATTTCAGCATGTGCAACTACTTACAAGAGACTTAGCTGAAAGCAAAAGTACAAGACTGAAAATCACCTTTATCCTGTCCCAAACCAGGACACAAATATTAAAATGTAGCTTCTTCTTAAAAGAACAACAATAACAACAGAACTTACTGTGACTCATAAAGTCTTCCGAAAAAGTACAGAAAATTATACCTCCCAAAAGGCTGTATATTTTGAGCATCTTGCAAAACCAGTGCCTGTGCAATGAAGCTGTAAAGAATCATTAACTCAAATTCTAGCAAGCAGTTTGCTCTTTTCAACATTGTTATTATACCATTTATGTAGATGGAGAAACCAAGATAGAGGTAAACAAAGTAAAATTAGGTGAAACATGGTGAGTCACAGCCAGAGCTATCCCACAATTATAAACCTTTTAACATCAAGTCATCTGACTCATAATTTCTTCTTTCTTCTAGCAACTTTCATCTGCAGATATAAAATCATGCATCAAATTAAGGAGGGATAATTGAGGTGTAGAACCAGGCAATACATTTTTAATTAAAGTTCTTTTACCTTCTCTTTTGCCTCTCTTAAGGACAACAACATTCACAAATTTTAAATTTACTCTGAAGGAAAAATGAAACAGATCCAAAACACTGATGAATATCCGGGATATTGGGACTTCAATGCAACTAATATTACTACCTGAGCAAAAAGAACCTCAGGGACTCTATTCTGCTTTCAGTTATGCCAGTAAATCTAGAATAACTTCACTGCAACTGCTGTAGTTAATAGTTATTCCTGATTTACACTTATGAAGCTGAGAGAAAATGAGGCTTTAATTGATCAGCAAAACCTGTCTTAGTGTAAATTTTTCTCTAGAATTCATCTTGTTGTTGTAGCAATTTCAGGAAAAAAATAAATAATAAGATTCAAACACCACAGTAAGCAGTTAAAGAAATTATATATCAATAAGTTTCAAAAAGCCTGCTGAATTACAAACAGAAGTTTGCCTTAGAGGTCTCATTCCTTATGTAGATTTAAATAATCCAGTCATTGAATAAATCTTCTATATTCTATTTATTCAAGCATTTTCAGCTTCCATTTCCCAGTAGTCATGCCAAGAGTCATGAGGAAGAAAGGATCTTTTTTGATCATTGACAAAAATCATGTGAAAATAAGTTACATACCCAAATTTATGCATACTGTATAGGGAAGGTGTAGATAATACTATGATGGCTACAACTGTACTCTGCAAGTCTGGAATTTAAAAAAAAACAAAACAATTTATTCCCTAGACTTAAATTATTCATTGGTTGAATACACTGAATACATCCCAGATTTTGTCATGCATTCACATATCTCTTGTGATACTTTTGCTGACAATAAAGTTTTAAACAAAACAAAACAAAAATATACCTAGACTCCTCTTAAAGAGGTAACAGTCAGATAAGAAACTCTTTTCAGCCTCAGAAAACTTATATTGAAGAGGAATGCTCTCTTCATGTTAGTAGTAACTTTTATGACAGCTGAAAACCAGGGGATTTTTAATATATATTTTAAACAATTTTTCAGTCTTTTATCTGGAGTTCTTTGATCAAATATGAGCTACAGGGAATTCAGAAAAGCTTTTTTCACTTTCCATGTTCTCTTTCTGAAATCAAAGTGAAGGGGTTATCATGTTGTCAAGTGCTATTGTTTGACAATGGTAGGCACAATATTGACAAGAGTTGATTTGACCCTAATTCTCTTTAAAGTTTTGTGTGCAGTTGTCTGTGGTGTTTGGCTGGAGAAACAGTTCAAATCAACATTTATTGATCAAGGCAATAATTGCCTTGATAATTATGTACACAGAATTGTCATACCATTGCTGTAGAATTCAAGCACTTACAGGTTTTTCTAAGATACAGTAATGAGGCATAGGTTAATGAAGACATGATACTCTGCAAATGAAGTCTGCTCTGTGGTAGAAAAAAAAAAAGTACAACACAAAGAAACCTGTAACAGTTTTCCATCAAACAATGCATTACTTTCTGGGTTTGTCTAGAAATGAGTACAGACTGGGAACACATAATTTCATGTAGAAATTCTACAGTGCGGGAACTTTGTCTGTCCACATCTCACATCTGTTTGGTTTGCTTTACTATCCCACCTTTCAGCACAGCTCACGAGGAATGACTTGTGAACTGAACAGCTAACATGATGCAAGGTGAAAACAACTTTTGGTGCAATGTTGGTAAAGTGTAGGGCCTGCATTTCACCAGACTCTGTTAATCAGCTGAAGAGTTGGAACAAAAAGATGAGCTTGAGTTCCTATGGAACAGAGAAGTCCAACAAGAAGTGAAGAAAAAGAGGAAACTCTTCCCATGAGATATCAAATGCTTAGCTGACTTTGTGATACATTAGCTGCCTTTGTGTTGTAATGGAAATGAAAGTCTTCAACCTTTGATTATTAAGAAGAAACAATAGTTCTACATCATACTAGCTGTGCTGATGCCTTTTCATCCCAGCAAGCCAAGGGCTTTTAGGTCAAAGATGCATGTAGGAAAGTCAGGTGAACATCCTTTACCCCGTCACACCATCAGGATATTGCTATAGACATAAGGACAAATGGCCTGACATCTTGACTTCGCATTGGGTTGTACAGCACAGGCATACCTAAGCTTGTCAACATACTACAGCCCTTGGTCAAATATCTTCCTGCCAGTCAGGTCAGATTTAACAATGGTCCTATTCGTTCATTACTGCTGTCTGAGCTGTCACACATACATCACATTGCTGAGCATGGTGTGAGGGTCACATCTCTGCAACCTCTCAAAACAGTATTAAACTTCACTTATTCAGGTGTTCTCTCTCTTAAATTTTATTCTCACTTTGGTATTAACTAAGGATTTTGAGCTCTGAAAAAACTACTGTTTTCAAATGATAATAATTTAAAAATCAACTTAAAGAACAAACTTGTGAAACAAAAAGGTTATTATAAAAATGTACATAAACAAAATTGACTTTTCTGGTTTCTCACTACTTAATGCTTAGCTGTTTTTCAACAGAAAAAAATTACGGGTTTTCCCCAGTAACTTTCTGAATGATACATTTTCTCACTAAACTTTATCATTAATTATCACTTGGATCAAAAAAGCAACTTTATAGTGTCTGAAAACATTTTGTTTTCCTCATCACTCCACACTGTAATTCATCATCAGACTGAAAACTGCACCATACGTTCCTGGCTAACTCTGATAAAAGTCTACTCATGCAAGCAATATTTCTTAAAGTAAAAGTTAACTGTCAGAAGAAATGCCCAAGCAACCTGATACCAAAGAAGAACACTATGAATCACATGTGACTAAAAAAATACTCAGACTTCACAGGGACTCTATTTGAAAAAAATATGTAATGATGATTTTTGTACTTGGAAAATTTGGTGAAAAAAGAGGTATACAATCCAAATCAGTAGTTAATTTTTTTTTTAGGGTTTTTTTCCTGAAATGTTGTTATAGATAAAAATAGAAGAATTTGTGCACACACAAACATAGAAGGCTATATTCAAGGAGATATTTTTCTATTGAAGCTTTAACTCTGAGTTAGCTTGGAGTAGGAGGTGGAGCTTGCTCTTTCTTTTTTTCTTTAGTGGCTCTGAGATTCACATCTTTTGTTCTTTGAACCCTTTTATTTTAAATTTTTCTCTTTAAGTCAGCAGGGAGTAAGAGTTGATGAGCCCCAGCCTCAGCTACAGCCTTGGGGCAAAGAATCTTTTTGAACAATAGTCTTATGCTTTTGTTTTGTTTTAATTTGTTTTTCCCTGAAATGTATCTTGGATATGTTGATTTGTAAAAGGCTCTTCTGAGGACTGCACTCATCCTCTTTTTTTTTATTTTTCTGACCTTTTTATTTTTCCCCTACCATGTTGTAACTTTCCAGAATGCTTATATATATGTATTTTTTTTTTCTCCAGAATCCCCATCATGTTTTCTTCAGATATGGTGACTTTGATAGATATATATATATCCATCCTGTGTTTTGCTTTGCTTAAACTGATGTAATATCAGAGTAAACATTTTCCATCTGGCTTCCTGGATATTTAGTGGGAGCAAGTATTGAATATCATGGTGCATTCAGTTTTCATACATAAAGAAATTTTACTGGGACATTGCATGTCACATTTCAATGTTTAAACCAGCACTTAGAAAGATAAATACCATGTAGGTCTGGAAATTTTGTTTAAGAGACAGGAGGTAAATTTTTTCTGCAATGTTCTTGATTTATTTCTAGTTTCCATGTTTCCTTCTGTACAACTTAGTGCTTAAAGTACTGTCACGGTTTGGACAGTAGCTGGGCAGTGACAGATACTCTATTATTCCCACTTCCCTCCCTGTGGGAAGAACGGAATAAGGGAGAGAGACTTTAGAGTTGAAAAACCTCGAGAAGGTAGAAGGGGACCTGTGTTGGTAAATGCTATGCTGCCCTTCTCCAGTGAGAAAATAAGGAAGAGCAGCAGTGGCAAGAACCAGGTAAAAGTAGAGAGGCCTTAACCCAGCTAGCACACCAGAAAGAGGAAAAAAATACACCCAGCGGGCTCTCTTGGGAGCTATTTTATTCTGAGCACCATGGGAAGGAATACCATGGTTGGTTCATTTCAATCACATGATCCATCCTTTCCACCACCCCCATAAGCTCAGCTGCTCCTTTTATAGCTGCAACATGGACAGGTTGTGAGTTGCTGGTGATATTCCAGGCAGTGTTTTTCTATCCTGGTCCTCTGAAATCAGGACAAGTACTTAGGAACAAACCTTCCAGGGCCCCAATGTGTTTAACTCTACATCTTCTGTTACCCAAGGCCAGTCCCTATCCCCCAAACTTAAATTCGTAACTTCTGTTGAGCCATTCCTGGCTTTACACTGGCTCATCAATATTCATAGGGAGAGGGGATGAGAAAGAAAACTTATTTGGAAGCTGAATGCCTCTGATAGTTATAATGATAGAGGAGAAAGTCTTTATTCTAATCCTTTTTTTCTTTATTTATCTCTCAAATTACTGGTCAAAAGGGTAATCTGGAGTTTTCTCATTCCACAGTGGTACTGATGTTCCATTTTAGCTTAATATTTGTCTCCACAAAGTTCTTCGTGTCTGAAAGGGCCACACAAAAAGATGCCTGGTATTAGTGTCCTGTGGCAAGCTGTGTCTTGCTTCTTGATTGGGGAAATTATCCCTTTCAAACATTCTGTATTCAATCACAGTTAATCACATAGTCTGGTTTACTTATTTTAAGTTGTTTCATTTTTCTGTGTTTAGTTTGGATCTCAATATTATCTATTCTGGGAAGTATGTGTGACATTATGTTATAAGAGGCTATAGTTTACTACACATATCAGTTCTTAAATGTTCCACAACCAGTGTTAAAGATAATGAAAGCACCCACTGACACTACTTAGTTAATTTGTACATCTTCTATAAATATGTTCTATTTTGAAAAAGTAGAAATACTCCTTTTTACAGAAACTCTTCAAGTATTTTTTGTTTTGGATTTCTGTTATATTAATTTTAAATAAAATTGTATTTATAATGTTCTAAAATAATTACTATAGACATTCAGTCTAATATTGTGTAATATTTTTTTATTATTCTACTAAGATGCATCAGTAATAAATTTGAGTTATTATTCAGTTAATCAGTGTAAAACCTCAACATTTTGATCATCTATTTCTTGAAAATAATTATGAATGTTCAGAGGCACAACTTCAAATGTCAGCTTCTTTTTTTTTATTTGTATCCTGATTTTAAATCAAAAATCTATTTTGAAATGTCACAGATTCCTGTAAAATAGCCTTGATTTTCTGAGCAACTCAAAAGGTAGAATAACTTACAAGGAAAGGTTGTAGACTCACGGTTCCTACAAAGTGTTAGGAAAAACTCAGAGACCTTTAAAACAAAATTTTCTCCAATACAGCACTTGGCAGGAATTTATTTTTTATGTGACATGAAAGAGAAAATTGATAAGCTGGAGAACTATAAAGAGATTCTTTGTGGTGTCTTAGGTGTGGCTGTCTTGTGAGGGGTTTTTAAATATATTAATACGTGTCTGTCCCTACACACCATCTGACCCTCATTTAGCTTCTAAACTAGGTTTTAGGTGCCTACAGAAAGAATCTGAAAAGCATGAAGGTATTTGTCTCCTGCTATGTCTTTGGTTCCCAATAGTCAGTAATATTGGAAGTTCCTGAACCACAGATTGCATACAGCATGTTAACAACATCTTAGGTCAGGTGCTGCTTGTTCATATGGGCAGGAATTTTAAAAGGCAGCTTGCCACCCTCTTCAGTTAAGGATTTGCCTTGGTAGGCACAGCTGTGCCTGGTCCTTATGAGGCTCTCATAATTAATTTATGAACATCTACTTTATTCTATGTTAAACAGATTCTTCCTCATTACTTAAGTATAGTTGGCAACTTCTAGTCATGCATTAAGATCATCTCATGTAAATATAGCCATCTGGAAGCTAGGCATCCCATTTCAAGCATTCATCTAGGTTCTTTCTGCAGTCAGCAGAAAGAGATACAAGGAATTTCCAGAGGACAATTTAGCCTGTTGCAAGATAAATAGGTGATAGTCAGAATGAATTGCTCTCTAGGTATGTTTTTTTTGTTGGGTTGTTCTGTTTTGTTTTGTTTTGTTTTTTTTTCAGAATAGGGTGCACAGACAAATAAAATAACATGGTTGCCCTGTAATTTTCTTTAAAAAGGTTTTCACCTTTATTGACAGGAGGAACTTCTGCTGTGCAAATGAAGTGAGTAGTGAAAAGAACTGTACAACAGAAGCCAGGAATCCAGTTTCCAATAGTCATGTAGGCTCCTTCTGCAGTCAGCAGAAAGAGATACGAGGCACTTCCAGGTGACAATTTAGACTGTTGCAATATAATTGACTAATACCATTGTAAAAAAGTGGAGATACTTTGCCTGTGAGAACAGTGTCTCGACACATATCAGTAAAAATCTTAAGTGTACTTTAACATTCCCTACATTCTTCCTCAAGGGAAATTTTTTTTTTTTTTTTTTTTTTTTTTTTTTAAACTCATCTTTTATGGAACAACAGGGTACTCTCCCCAGATTACCAGAAAGAAAGAGGATCCATGGGTCAGATGCACACCCTTGCCTACCTACAATAGAGTTCTTTAGGAAACCACAGTAATTTGGTTAGATGGCCCAGTAAAGGGAATATTCAACCTTTAAATAAATACACAATAAAAATAGCACACTGTTACTATAGGGTTACCGGACTGTAACAGTAAATGAACTGAATAAAATTTTATGGCTTCTTAACATGCTGAGGTTTTGCAGTGTCGTCCATCTTGTAGCCTAACAACATTTCCCAGCCTGCTATCAGTGAAACTAATAGTGCGGATGGAAATTTTATGAAAAATGGGAAATCTACGTTGGTTTTATATTATGTCAGTAGAATGAATAAAGACCATATTTTGGCATTAATAGATAATGGTGGAAAGTGCAGAGGGAGGGAGAAAGAAAGAACTGCTACATTTTCATCTTTTGAATTGATGTTTTTTAAGGAGTTGGCTATAATTATGATATTTGAATGTCATTATCATTAAGCTGATAAATTATTTAGTAAGAAGGTGAGAAACGCAAAAAGATTATCAGTGTAATCAAGCATCTTAGTTCTATTCCATAAGTCTCCTTCTGAGTCATGGACTGCTGTATTAATCACATGGATACCACAGATATATTGTTATTATCTTTCACTGTGAGGTCAAAGTTTTGTACTAACATAACATATGGGAAGGAAGGGGGAGGGAGAAGAAACCTCAAAATCATTAATCATACTGCAGAACAATGATAATAAAGGTTTTATACTAACTTAAAATGGATTCCTTAATATCTCTCAAGCAGAGATGTCATAATGACCTCTGTATCAGACTTCCTCAGACAACATGGGTAGCACATAAAGTGAATGAACAGGAAGGAGGAAGTCTAACAGTAAATGAGAACACTCAACTGAGGTCTGCTCCTACACAGCCAGAAGCTCAAGTGTGGGAACATTCTGGATGACTTTTGTTTTCATTTCTGAGGGGAAGAAAAAAAAAAAAAAGCAATATATATATATATATAAACCCAAATGTAATTGAAATCACCTGGTTAAGTATTCTCTTGAGCTTACTTGTAATACATTTGTTCCTAAAGTTTTGTTAATTGTGAATGTTTCTCTAATATATTTATTTGCCAAATGTCTGGAATAATTTCCAGATTGATTTCCTTTATGGAAACGGAATTCCACTGAAGATTAATAAAATTACTAGTGTCTTATGACTCCAGTGTTGAGCTGAATCTTGAGTAGATTTCATCTTTATCCGTCTATAAGACATGAACATCAAATGTTGATGAAAAATAAAATTGAAAGTTTATATCATGGAAAAGCCAAAAAAACAGTATTTGTTCTGGTAAATCGGTAAGCATCATGAGTCATAACCTTATGATACTACTGAGTTAAAACCCAAGGGGCATTTTTCAGTTTGAATGTTAGACAAGTATTGTGAATGGTCGTTTATACATTCCATTTGTAGTGGAAAGAGGGACAGAGAAAGAGGAATTGGATTAGAAGGAGAAAGACCTTGAGAATGGATTAGGAAAAGAAAGGTAAAGGGAAAGAGTAAGGCAGAAAGAGAGAGAAAGAAGAAAGTCCAAAGTATGACTTATTTCATAGATCAGTCATTGAACTGCCCTCTCTAGGTGATTCTCTGATCAATAGCTATAGAGGAAACATTCATAATGACTTTAAACTAGTTAGATTATGAAATCTGTTGAAATAAAACCCATCTTTAGTGGCTTACTGTTGAAATCCTCAATCATCAAATGTTCTCATCTATGACTGCCAGTGAAAATTTTACTCTCTCCCTAAAGTACCATAAGAGCTAATATTAATTTTGGAAGAAATATCATTTACAATTAAATATATATTTTTTTAAATAAAGCTTCCTCAAAATTAACATGATCTTCCAAATATTTGCTAAGGAGAACATCACCCCTGGACTCTTATTGAAATATACTCTTTGTTCATGTTAACTGTAATATTTTAAAATAAGAATAAGAAGGTTCATTTATTTCTTTATATATATATTTATTTTTATTTTTCTAAGTCTGTTTTTGGGAAGCTTTTAAAAATGCAGAGAAATATGTAAAATGACTTTCATATTTCTTTTCTTCTTCAAGGCTGGAAAAAATAATTTCTATCAGATTCTTAAGATTGTTTTCATTTCTCTGTTTCCAACAGAAATATCAGCTCAACATTCTGTTGAGCTCATGTTTCTGTAAACTGTTTTACTCAGACATTAATAATAAAATATAAACAAAACAGTGCCTGAAGAGAACCTACAAGAAAGCTGAGGAGAAACATTTTATAAAGGTACGTAGAAATAAGAGAAGGTGGAATGGATTTAAACTGGAAGAGGGTAGATTTAGGTCAGACATTAGGAAGAAATTCTTCACTATGAGTATGGTGAGGCAGTGTCACAGGTTACCCAGGGAAGTTGTGGCTTTCCCTCTCTAGAAGTGTTCAAGAACATATTGGATGTGGCTTGGAGCAAACTGGTCTAGTGGGAGGTGCCCCTGCCCATGAGGGTAGAAGGTGGACTATGTGATCTCTAAAGTCCCTTCCAACTCAAATAATTCTGTGTTTCTATGATTCTATGATTATTCTCATTGCTTCCATGTAGCATGATGGGCACAAAAACTTTACTTTGGCCCAGGGAAAAAAAAAATGTCTGTTCACCTTGAAAAATCACCAAACTTTATGAATCAAAACAGTTTAAGTACTATATGGAGCATATGTCAAGATGGTGTTAGGAGTGTTGGCACTATCATGAAATAATTTATCTTATTAAGTTTCAATATTTGCAATTATTTTCTTATTGTTATTCCCCCCTAGAGGTCCTTTCTAGTGTGGTTTATGAGAACCCATGAATCCTATTCTTCTCTCTTTTTAGAATTTGTGACTTATAAACTATAACTTAACACATATCAGTTTCCTCCAGCTTTTCCCATTTTCCTAGTGATCTGTTAATAACACATCAGTTTTTTGAAGTTGTATCTCTATAAAACCCACATAACAGAAATGGAAAATATTTCTGGCACAGGAGTAAATAGAATAGAAAAGATATGTATTAAGGGGTAAAATTTGCAAAGATAAAAAAGTTTTTGTGTTCTGCCACCAACTGTGAAAAACATATTGCTCTCAAATATAGACCCTAGGAAAGATACTGGGAGTAATGTGTGAAATAGCAGGTTTGGTTGCTAAATGTCCCAAAGACCTTATGCAATTTTAGGGCTGGTTCAAAATTGGAAGTGAAAACTAAACAGTGCAAAGAATAGAGAAAAAATAAAAGTGTTTTAACTTCCGTCCTATATTACATTTTCTAGTGGCAAAAAATGGACCAAACCAAATATTCACTTTCCTGCTTCATGTTTAATTACATCTCTCTTCTGTATTTTCCTCCATTCTCCACTTTCCTGCTAAACACTGTTTTTTTGTCTACCTCCCTCTGACTCTTTATTCTCTTCTTAATTCACCAAAGTGGTTGTGCCTGATCTGATTGACTTCAACGGGATCTCTCAGAAGCTGTAAGTAACTTTACTGCTTTATATGGTCTGTCTTCTTGTTCCTCTTTCAGCCATGTACTTTCTTATTAACATTTAAATACTCCAAATCTTCCGGGCACTGAACCTCTTTAACTCTTTCTGTAACAGATTAGAGCTGAGGACAACTGGCATTTCATAGGAGCTGCTCAGGATTTCAGCATATCAATACGTAAAGGCTTAATGGGTCAGATCCAAAGTCTCCTGAAGTCAATGGAAAAATCTCTCATTGACTCAGACAGGCTCTGGATCAAACCCTATTTGTTTATCTGCCCTTCTGTGTTAACCTTTTATGTTTCTCATCTTTCCCTATCGATAACCCTTGCTAGAGGCAATCTTGGCAGGACTAAAAGCACAGTGAAAATTAATAAAGTAACCGCATTATTTAACACACACACACACACACACACACACACACACACACAAAAAAAAAAAAAAAAAAAAAAAAAAAGTTTACTTCAAATCAGGAAAAGTTTGGGGTTGGAGAGAAAAGCAGCATTTATATTATCAGATTTGGTACACTGGATATTTGTTTCTTCAGGCTCCTACTGAGAAATTAATTTGTGAAACTGTATGTGATTCAAAATGATCCAAAATAGAATGAATGGGAAAATATTCAAAAATAAGGAAGAAAAAGTAAAAGGGAGACAAAAACCCTAACAAGAAACCCCCACCTTGTTTGATTATGGAATTTTAATTTTGGATTCTTTCTTCTCTTTTATGAAATACATAACTCGCTGTGCAGATTCTCTGCAGTTTATAAAGAAAACATGAGATAAGCTGATGCATAAAATATTGGGCCCAACATCACAGTATGTGCAAAATTCCATACAAAATTCAGATGTGTGGTGGAATAGGAATTCCTTATTTCTTGTCTAGATTTAAATGGGTGCATAATTTATTTGGTGCAAAATATATGCAATGCTCTTTCTTAATAATTTATATAAAAAAGATGTTTTGGCATTTGCTGTCAAGGACAACTCTTGCAAAGGACTGACAGGAAAACAAATGCTAAAACAGTAATTTCCTAGAAGCAAAAGACAAATTTTTATTGTTCCCTTCCCTTATTTTAAGTAAAAAGACACAACATAGACATTATCAACAGTACAAAAATTAAATGGCTGAGCTTATCTAATCATTTATAATTTTCAAGATAGTATCTTGGCATTATAAAGAAATGTATAACTCTTAATATTAAAGCTATGTTTTATAAGGATCTTTAATGGATATAAAAGCTAGGAATCTAAGAAGCTTTATTATGAGTCAGGTATTAAAAAACCCACAAATTAAAAAAATAGAAAATGGGGTCAATAGCAATCCACCCAAAGGTCACATAGGGGCTTAAATATCCTGGTATTAATCAAATATCTCATAACATTGTAAAAGATAGTAAGATTACTCATTTATCCAACTGGAGTGTAGAAAGACTAAGAGAGTATGTTAAAGTCACTCAGGGAGTTTGCATCCAAGCCCTAAAACTCCCTGCCTATTAAAATATTCTGGCAATAGTACACACCTTAAGATCTTATCAGTCACCCTATGCTCTTTAAATAGTGAGTGGGGGTGGAGGGAACACTTCAAAATGTGATCTGATGTTTATGGAATCTGCAGGCAGAGAAAGAAAAACAAATTATTTTTCTATAAGAGGACCAGGGGAGCATAGCAAGAGCTGAGATTGCTTGAGAAATCAAACTGTTTGCAATTACAACAGCAATAGCGTCAGGATTGGACACAGCCACAATCTGATGAGAGGACAAAGCAGTCATACAGTGTTACCCTTGTAATGTAACAGGGAACGTGAGCCCCTACAAGCAACTGCTAATGGGAGCTGGAGTCCTCTTGGCGCTCCATGGAAAATACATCCTTATTAATTAATAAATCTTGGTGAGGTGTGAAGATGGAGGCTGAGGATGAATTGCCTGCGACATTTCCCGTACAACAGTGCATGCCCAGACTACTCACTTTGTGAGGGCATACTTCAGAAAATTTCTTTTTAGAAAAGTAAAATGGAACAGCAGCACACATAAAGCATGGTAGTGATGGCAAAAATCATCTTGCTTTATTGCTGAATGCAAGTATCTTCATATATAAGATTTAATGTAAGACAAACAGTATGCCAGTGGACATCTTACAATGGCTGTTATTTCCACTAAAAATAATACTGTGTTGGAGAAATCCACCAAATAACAAGCTCCAGCCCCATGTAACAGAACTTCTAGTCAGGTGGTGACAAAAGCAAGGAATTCTGTGAGTTCTCAGGTATTTTCCAGTTCATTGTGGAGTTCATGAATGGTACAATTTTTTAAGTTGTAAAACCATCTATGGATTCATGCCACTTCAGGGTGAAACAGAAAATTACGGCTAAAATCTCAATTCCTGTTTTCTACCTGATACAAAATACTTCATAGAGAGCAGAAACCCTGTATTTAAACTGAGTTTTCAATGTTATATATAGACCCCTAATTGTTGTAACAGCTATTGACTACATTATTTACCTAATTATTATAGATTTCCCCAGTAAAGTTTCACAAACTCCAGTCTTGTACATGATCCTTGTACATATCCCTTCCTAAAACAAACAAACAAACCCTGTATGACTTTAGTACAGAACATACGGATGTATATGTGACAGAATTTTGAGTAATAAATTTTTTTTCCTTAATATTTTTGTTGCTTTATGAAATTATTAGAGGTTAATATTGTTCATCAGAGATTACAATAAAAAGTCAAAACACATATAAAACACTTGTATTATATGTATTTTGGACTTTTTATTGATCTCTGAGGTCCCTTCCAACCTGGCTAATTCTATGATCCTGAAAAAAAAAAGCAAGGAAGCAGAATAAAACAATTTTTAATATTGTATGGTTGAAATGAAGATATATGGCAAATTTATCACCAGATAATATATATAACATTAAAGTGAAACAAAACTATTCAAGCCCATACCTTAAATGAGAATAAAGAAATAGTTTCAGACATGACTAGTCATAGTGCAGTATCATAAGTGACCACCTCTAAATTACACAGCCTGTATTTGTATTGGATATATCCAGAAATATGACAGCGAAGAATAGACACTTACACATGGACTCCTTTAATACAGGTCAGTGTCTTTATTTTTCTACGCACAACTTTATGAATAATATTCAAAGAGTTTTCAGGAAAGTATTTTCAAACTTCATTATATGAGATCATATTCTTCTTATAAAAATATTGTCTCATGAGAGTTTTAAAGTTTTTTTTGTTCACATTTTTGATACAAGGCTTAAAACTTCAGATTAAAATTTATCTCTCTGTTTGGCCTGAAAATTTACCTCACTGCCTCAAGTACTTGGTTGATTTGGACAATATTCTGGCATGATATCTTATATTCACGATGACTCGCATGACATCTTATCTTTCACAGCCTTGAAGTCTGTGACTACCAGGATCTGTTGTGCTGAATATCACAGTGGTTCAGTGCACCATTTCTAATCCAACATCCTTACGCCTCCTGCTCTGAACCATCTAAATATCTAAAACTAAAATTGCCTTCTATCTCTCACTTTTAAAATCAGAATAAGAGGTTTGGTGATCAGTGATTATGGACCATTTCCTGCCAGAGAGAAATCATTAATATCTCTGCCTACTGAAAATTACAGCCAGTGCCTTTGCTCGGTCTGTGCATAATTTTATTCAGATGGAGCTAAAGATCCTGGTGTATAAATAGTGAGTTTGCTTCCATGATAACATGTAGGGAAAAAAAAAAAAAAAAAAAAGGAAAAAAAAAAAAAAAACAAACTGTGGCCTGAAGTTCTGCAGAGCTGGGATCTTGATGTAAAACACTTGTTGAAGTGCATTGACAGGAAGGCCAATGGCATCCTGGCCTGTATAAGGAACAGCGTGGCCAGCAGGTCCAAGGAAGTGATTCTACCCCTGTACTCAGCGCTGGTGAGTACTGTGTCCAGTTCTGGGCCCCTCAGTTTAGGAAGGAGATTGAGGTGCTGGAGCAGGTCCAGAGAAGAGCAATGAGGCTGTGAAGGGACTCGAGCACAGATCCTATGAGGAGAGGCTGAGGGAGCTGGGGCTGTTCAGCCTGGAGAAGAGGAGGCTCAGGGGAGACCTCATCACTCTCTACAGCTCCCTGAAAGGAGGTTGGAGCCAGGGGGGGGTTGGTCTCTTTTCCCAGGCAACTATCAACAAGACAAGAGGACACGGTCTTAAGTTGTGCCAGAGGAGGTTTAGGTTGGATATTAGAAAGAATTTCTTTACAGAGATGGTGATCAGGCATTGGAATGGGCTGCCCCGGGAAGTAGTGGATTCTCCATCCCTGGAGATATTTAAAAAGAGACTGGATGTGGCACTCAGTGCCATGGGCTGGGAACCGCAGCGGTAGTGGGTCAAGGTTTGGACTTGATGATCTCTGAGGTCCCTTCCAACCCAGCCAATTCTATGATTCTATGATTCTAAGTAGGGAAACAGAGCTGACTAGCAGCAAGAGGGAGAGCCAGAGACCCCAGAGAAAAGGGAGTGCTGTGCAGGCATAACCAGGCACCCAAAGAAGGCAGGCATTTATCTACTTGAATGTTGCATTTTGAAAAGTTATGTGCAAGTTCAGAAGGTGGCCAAGTCCCTCCAACAAGAGACAGAAAGGAAATATGCTAGCCAGTAAGAAGGAGAGGAAGTGTTTCTTTTCTCTTCATCTCCTTGAAAAGCTGCATAGGAGAGCTGGGGTAAGGTGAGGGGAAGGCCATCATGATGATCAAGGTACAGGCTCAGCATATTAAATACCATAATTCATCATTTGCTGTTATTCATCATTAATTCTCTTTTGAATCATAGAAACTGATCACAGAATGGCTTGAGCTTAAAGATCATCCAGTTTCTTCCTAATGTCTAACCTAAATCTGCCCTCTTCCAGTTTAAAGCCACTCCTCCTTGTCCTGTTGCTACATATCCTTATAAAAAGTCATCCCCATCTTTATTTAAGCCCCTTTTGAGTACTGGAAGGCAGATAATAGATACGTTGTGCAGAAACACATTTATTCCTTTTGAATATAATGGAGGCTTAGAGGTGGCTTTTTGAATTTTTCAGAAATGTCAGCTTAGTTAAGCAGATCTAGTAATGGAGTACATGTATCATGACTGAAATGTGAGAAGTAAGGCTCGGTATCCATGATGAGGAGTCCACAGTCTCTGTTTAGATCTGTGTGTCATGTAAGAGTCAAGAACATATGGTGGGTTTTCCTAAACTCAGGACATAGCATAGTTACTGGTGCACCAGTAGATGTGGTCATTGGTGCACTGGAGAACCTCATTGGAAACAGGGAGCAAAAGACTGATGTTGGAATTTCTGCCACAATGATGTTAGGATGACTGTCAGAGCCAGCAGACAATATAAGGAAGGTTCTGAAATATGGTATTTTACATATTAATAGTGTTAATTTATAATTACAGACTTTCTTAAGTTTACTTTGTATTTTCTTGTAATGCTAATATTAATATTTAATTAATTATTTATTTATCAGAATCGGAACATTGCTTTCAAAGAGCAATAATTGGAACATTGATAAATTTCTTCATAATGTCTATATGTTCTGGGAAAGACAAAAAGTAGTCTTGGAAAGAAACAAACAACCCCCCCCCCAAAAAAAAAAAAAAAAAAAAAAAAAATTAAAAAAATCAAAAACCCACACTAAAACCCTGAACTACACAAGTTAAATATTTTTCAGATAGAGTATAATGCATCCTCTGCTATTTAGACTTATAATTTTGTCATCCACCTCAAATAGCTCAAGAAATGAGTCGTCAGGTCTTTTCCAATTTCAGATTTCTAGAAGTATCACACATTGTCAGAAGACCACTTAGAAAAGTCTACCAAGTGTCTTGAGAATTTTTTTTTTTTCTTTTTTGGCACAAGTTTTATAACGGACCACTTCCAGTTTGGTTTGCTGCTATTGGACATGCTGTAAACTCAGGCCTTGAAATCAGAGAACTTTTTGGTCTACCAATCTCATCTACGGGTTCTGTCTTTCGTGACAAGAGTTCATTGACCTGGACACAGGTCAACGGATGATTTTCTTTGAGTTTTGCCAGAAATTTTTGATAGATTTTCTGATAGGTTTTTCATCTTGCATTGGCTATTTTTTACAATGAAATTTCTTATTTTTTTAGAATGAGATTATTTTTTCTTAAGTTTTTCATCATCCCATTTTATTTGACTGATCATGAATATAAATTAATCAAAGCTGGAACTTTGAAATTGCAATATAAACTACAGGTTCCTTTCATTTTTTTTTTTTTCTGAACTGACTGCTTCCTTACTTAACTAAATTAGCCTTGAAATGACAAAAAAAAAGCTTATTAGAAGGAAAAAGAAAAAAATGAAATAAAAAGAAAAAGTAATTTCCATCAAACCCACATATAAATAAACTCATAAATCATTAACTTTACATTTTCTTGGCACGTTTTTAGCCTTCCACTTTTTTTAATTTGCTTCAACCACAGGGAATAAAACTGCATTTTAAAATGTTTTTATGCTTTTGGATTAATACAGTAAAAACTGGGAAAAATGTACATATATATATATATATATATATGAGGGAAGACTATTTAAGATCCATTTTCAATTGACATATTTACCTCTTCAGTAAATAAAAAAAATATACACATAAATAATCTAAAAGAATGAACTAAGATCTTACTCTGCAGAATACACAATCTCGTAGGTAATTTAGTTTTTTTCTTGGGGAACAAAAGGTTTCTTACCCCAGCTTCCATGTTTTACCTGTCTCTCATCCTTAAAGGTTTTCTATCTCACCCCACATCAATAACACTTAGACTTTTGGATTTTAATGTCTTTTAAAAAGAGGACTCTATTTCCAAACAGTTACAAGCAATATGCTCACACAATTTTTCTTTTGTTCATTTCCTTCTTTTCCTTTCCTAGTGATTTTATTCTGAATTTGGTAGTCTTGATAATTAAGAATCAAATCTGTGTTTCAAAATAAATTAGGAATGTGATTAATTTCACTGCACTGTAAGAAGTGCACTCACTTCTACACTGAGAAGATACTTCTGAGGTAGACAGCTTTTGGCTCCCCTTAGAGTCAGTAAAGAAAGGTGGGAACTCCAAAAATACAGTTCTTCTCACATAATTTGACCTAATTTAGGATAAGACAAATTGAGACACTTTTGAGCAACATAATTCCATTCCTAGATCTGACTAAATTAATTGCATTTAAAAAATTCTCTGAATTGTGCTGTAGTTAGTAAAGAACATAATGGCCTACTCAACACAGTGTTTGGAACTATTTAACTTGCCCAATTTAAATACCGTTGTTTAGCTATATTTGTCATTCCTGAATTTTAATGGAAATTTTTTTTTTTTTTTCCAGATTTTGCCTTTTTTTTTTTTTTTTAACTTTCTATTGCAAATTGTGTTAAGGTATATTTTCTCTCCAGGGCACTTCAGGAACAATGTTACATCCTGTGAAGTTAATGTGAAAAAAAACAAAAGAAACCCCAAACCAACCAAAAAAACCAATACCCACCAAAAATAATTTCTTTACTGAATGAGGAATACTTGGAAGGAGTCAGAGAGTTGTAGTCAATGGGGCAGAATCTGGTTGGAGGTGTGTGACTAGTGGAGTCCCTCAGGGGTCGGTACTGGGACCGGTGTTGTTCAATATCTTCATCAACGACTTGGATGAGGGTATAGAATGTACTCTCAGCAAGTTTGCTGATGACACTAAGCTGGGAGGAGTGGCTGACACACCAGAAGGCTGTGCTGCCATTCAGAGAGACTTAGACAGGCTGGAGAGTTGGGCAGGGAGAAACTTGATGGAATTCAACAAGGCGAAGTGTAGAGTTTTGCATTTGGGGAAGAACAAGACAATGTCCCAGTATAGGTTGGGGGCTGACCTGCTGGAGAGCAGTGTAGGTGAAAGAGACCTGGGGGTCCTGGTAGACAAGAAGATGACCATGAGCCAGCAATGTGCCCTTGTGGCCAGGAAGGCCAATGGCATCCTGGGGTGCATTAGAAAGGGTGTGGTTAGTAGGTCAAGAGAGGTTCTCCTCCCCCTCTATTCTGCATTGGTGAGGCCGCACCTGGAGTATTGTGTCCAGTTCTGGGCCCCTCAGTTCCAGAAGGACAGGGAAGTGCTTGAAAGAGTCCAGCGCAGAGCTACTAAGATGATTAAGGGAGTGGAACATCTCCCTTATGAGGAAAGGCTGAGGGAGCTGGGTCTCTTTAGTTTGGAGAAAAGGAGACTGAGGGGTGACCTCATCAATGTTTTCAAATATGTAAGGGGTGAGTGTCAGGGAGATGGTGTTAGGCTTTTCTCAGTGGTGACCAGTGATAGGACAAGGGGTAATGGGTGTAAATTGGAGCATAGGAGGTTCAAGTTGAATATCCGAAAAAATTTTTTTACTGTAAGGGTGACAGAGCCCTGGAACAGGCTGCCCAGGGGGGTTGTGGAGTCTCCTTCACTGGAGACATTGAAAACCCGCCTGGACACGTTCCTGTGTGATGTGCTCTAGGTGGCCCTGCTCTGGCAGGGGGGGTTGGACTAGATGATCTTTCGAGGTCCCTTCCAACCCCTAGGATTCTATGATTCTATGATTTATATTCTATATTGTTTATATATTTCAATATACTCACTGTTACCCACTTATGATCTCTCCACAAACTTTCTGTTATATCCTTCTTCAAAAAGTGTCCCCAAGTTTTAAACATAGTCATATTAATGAACTAGCTGAATCTTTTCCTTAAAAGATGGAAAGTGTGTCATCCAAAAGAAAAAATGCAAAACACTTCCTAGATGCATATGTATGTGGTAATAGTAGAGGGGTTTTTTTTGTTGTTGTTTTATTTGTTCATTTGTTTCAATGGTCAGACCAAGATTGGATTAATCTAATCTGATGTTAGGCACATAAAAGTATCAGAATAATTTTGATTTTAAAAGATTTTAGATTGTTGAGTCCAACCATAAGCCTAAATCTCATGAGTCCAGTGCCTAACTATGTCCCTAATCACCACACTTACATGGCTTTTAAACACATCCATGTGTTGTGATTCAACCACATCCCTGGGAAGCCTGTTTCAGTGTTTGATAACCCCTTCACTGAACAAGTTTCCCCTAATGTCAAATCTAAACCTCCCATAATGCAATTTGGGGCCATTTGCTCTCATCCTATCACTTGCTACTAGGGAGAAGAGCACCTTGCTCCAACATCCTTTCAGGTACTTGTAGAGGGTGATTATCTCTCCCCCCCCCAGATTCCCTTTCTACATGTTAAACAGCTCCGGTGCCTCCAGCCAGTCCTCACAAGAATTGTTCTCCGGCCCCTTTACCAGCTTTGTGGCCTTTCTTTGGACATGACTAGACACCTCAATGTCCTCCTTGTAGTGAGGGGCCCAAAACTAAACATATGATTTGAGGTGTGGCCTCACCAGTGCCAAATACACAGGGATAATCTGTCCTAGCACTGCTGGACACACTGTTTCAGATATAAACCAAGATGCTTGTATCCATGTATGCTTACATACATAAAATGTACAACATTATAAAGTTAATCTTTGGAGTATAGGATTCTTTGGTGGTCTACAAAAAAGAAAGCACCTCCATAGGGTGATTTACCTGCACGTAGGCAGACGTCTGAGATTATTATTGAAATTGACTGCCTTTCCCTTAGATGGCTAAAGATGGATTAGATTAACATGACTCCCAGTCTTGCTGCAATTTTGCATTTCAGTTTTCTAAAATGGAAGCGGCAGTCTTTCATATACCTGAAGGAAATTACTGTGTAAATGCAGTGATCTTGATTCTACTTTGATTCTCATAACTTTTGTTGATGTCATTTAATGGATTTTACTGATGTTTACTGGAGACATACACTGACAAAAAGAAGACAGAAATATATGTCAAGTTACTTTTATAACTTTGCAACCTCCCACAGAATTTCCAAAGAAAAACAACTTAAAAATGAGTAAGATTATCTGATAGTGAAAATTTATGTTTCTCTGTTGAAGGCCGTGGCTTTTTTGCTAATTTACATAAACTGAAATTACCCGGTGTCTGTACATGGGAATAAATGGAAATGGCATTTGGGAGTTTTGGCATACGTTTTTAAAAAAACAGGTTTGTTTAAAGAGATTTCTATGGGATTTCATCTATCAATACTTGCAAGATTCCCATGAAATAGATAGGGCCTGAAACAATATGTTCAGAGGCTTGTTGAACAAGTCAAATGTGTCTATAATTCACACTAGGAGGAATGTTCTGGGTATTAAATTTTCCACAGGCTGTAGTTGAAGAATTCAATACTCATTCTGCTAAAAGCCAAAGGAAATAAAAATCTCAAAAAGAGTCCTAACCTAGAAAAATATTTTCTTTTTATTTCTGATGTGTGGTGACAATGCATCTTACATCGTGTCACATTAACACAGAGCAACAAACCTGTTTTACAAAAAGAGAGAGTAATGTAGAGGAAAAAGACTGAAAAAAAATTGTTCAGAGGAATTCTCAAACAGAGCCCTACACTATCGGCTTGGACAGTGAGCAGTCAATCCAAATTTAGCAGGCAGATGGAGACAGAGCAGATGAGTAAGTGAATTCTTTTTATTCAAAGAGCTGAAAGGTGCTGTGGTTCACTAGTCACCTGAGTTATGTTTTAAGTAGGTTAGCATGTCTATAATTTAAAAAGTGAAAATTTAGCTAGCAGAATGAACGAGCTAAGCATGTGGTTTACATTGCTAACTGGAGTTATGTTACTTTGGGTAGTCTGAAAAAAAGCTGTCAGAACTAAAAAAAAACACCTTGTTTAATAGAGATCTTCCTGAAAACATTTATTGACAGAACAACTCTGACAGAGATGAGCTTAAAATGCACAGCTCAGTCTTAAATTAATGGCTACTTTCGTTTACAATCCAGCTCATTTTGTGGGAAACTAAGTCAACTCCAGAGAAAGTCTTATACCAAAATTTCAGTGATCATAGAATCATACAATCATAGAAACTTAGGGGTTGAAAGGCACCTCAAAAGATCATCTAGTCCAACTCCCTTGTCAAAGCAGGGTCACCTACAGCAGGTCGCACAGGAACATGTCCAGATGGACTTTGAATGTTTCCAGGGAAGGAGACTCCACAACCTCCCTGTGCAGCCTGTGCCAGTGCTCTGTCACCTCACAGTGAAAAAATTCTTCCTCGAATTTATACGGATAACTTATGCTTTGCTCTGGAGATGTTAAAAATCAAGGACCACAACTTGTTCGGGACCAACTGGAGTTCTATCTATGAATGTCTAACATTTCTAAATCTTGTTTGTAGCACATGAATTTATATTTGCAATTTGCATTTTTTTTTTTTTTTCTTGTTCTAGTACATAGATGTATTGGAAAGCTATCTCTGGAATAAGCAAATTTTAAAAATTGGAGAGATATAAACTGAAAAAGAATCACTATATGTATGTGAGTGAGGCTGAAGAGAAGAGTTCTGCACAGTCAGGTTAGTTGCTTCTGTCATTGTGTCCCAAGGAGACAAAGCTTTCATAAAGAATAAACCATTATTCTTGGAGAGTTTAACTTAAGTTGTTGGTTTTTTGTGGGACATTTTTCTGTTAGTTTGTTGTTGTTGTTGTTGTTGTTTTGGGTCTTTTTTTGTTTTTATTGTAAACCAAAAAAAAAAAAAAAGAAAAAAGAAAGCCAATTAGAAATTTTATGTCTTTTTCATATGTAGTCAATAGGATACCACAATCAAAATGGAGGTGCCGTGGTGTGCGCTGTAATTCCAACTTCAAGTTTTGATTTAAATTCAAGGTTACTTCACACAGGTTAGGGCGGGGTTCAATCAGGTTTCTAATTTTTCAAAAGATGGATTGTCCACTTCTCTGGGTTAACAGCTCATTGTTTGATCATCTTCAGGGTGTCAAGGAAAAAGCAAAACAAAACAAATTCCTAATACCAAGCTGGAATTTCCTCTGTTACAGTTTCTAAACATCTATTATCCTTTCCATTCTTTGACCATCCCTTCTTGAGACTGAATAATCCTGGATGTCTCAGTATCTTTTAATGTATCACATTCTCCAGTCCCCTGAGCATTTTGGTGTCCCTCACCTTTACTTGTTCTAATATGCCAATCTCTTTCTTGCACTGAAGGCCCAAAAATGGACACAGTCCTCCAGATACATTTTAGTAACTGTGAAATTCACGTAAATAGTCAAATCTCTCTGTATTATGACTATACTAATGCAAATGCAGGCCCACATGCAGTTAGCTGTCTCTGCAAGAGCACACTGCTGGCAAGTTCAACTTATCCAGGGGGGGGGGGGTAAAGCTGTTTTCTAATGACTTGGCACCCAGCCTGTATTATTACACACTTAATGCTGCATTTTTCTAGTGGGCACTGAAATGTTACTGTCAAAAAGATAAATCATGATTCCAACAACAACATGGTCAATCCATAATTACCATATCACATAATCATTACCTTTATTATGGTCTTTATTTTTCTTTTTTCAAAGTTTAATCACCATAACTATTAGTAAAGTCATGGATGACGTTTTACCAACAGGAAAGATGGAGAGCTGGCAGGACAAGAGAGGTGATTCTTCCCCTCTGCCTTGCTCTTATGAGCCCCACTTGGGAAACTGTGTGAAGTTTTGAAGGCCCCAGCATGTGAAGCATATGAATATCTTGAAGCAAGTCCAGAGGAGGGCCACAAATGATCAAATCACTGGAGCACCTCTGCTCTAGAGACAGGCTGAGAAAGTTGGGATTGCTGAAGCTCAAAAAAAGAAGGCTCTGGGGAGAATTTCTAGCAGCCTTCCAGAACTTGAGGGGACTACAAGACAGCTGGGGAGGAACTTTTTACAAATATTTGTAGAGACAGAACGAGGGTGGATGACTTTAAAATGGAAGAGTGCATTTGTATGTTATGTATTAGGAATAAATTCTTATCTCTGAGGATGGTGAGATGCTGGAACAAGTTGCCAAAGGAAACTGTGGCTGCCCCATCCCTGGAGGTGTTGAAAGCCAGGTTCAATGGTGCTTGGAGCAACCTGGTCTAGTGGGAGGTGCCCCTGTCCATGGCAATTTTTTGTAAATAAATCATCTTTAGTATACATTTTAACCTAAACCATTTTATGATTCTATGGCTCTGGACACAGGATTTTTATTATCCTAAGTTGAGTGTTCAACTTAAGTTAGTCACTGTTCTAGCTTTCCTCAGTGAAAATAAGCATCTGTAAACAAGTGAAATAAATCCTGTACACAGAAAGACATTGAATTTTTTGATTGTTTGCTTTGCTTAAGCAACCCAGCCGTTAGGAATAAAGGAATGAACTGGAGGATATAAATTTAAGTGTGGTTTAACAAATATGTAAAGTAAAACAGATATAAAAAAACCCAAACTCAACCAAAAGAAAATAAACCCTTTACATAATGCTTTACATGCTTTTGTGATTTCTCCTAGTCTCACTGAGCAAAAACTAAATATAGAAAATAAAAACATTGCAGAATAACCACATCAACTGCAAGATCTTCCTGTGCTTGCATTTTTTTTATGTCTAAGTAATTAAACTAACCTTTCCTGGCCTTTGTATTCTGAGAAACCCAGGATGTAGAATTCTCCCCAGTAGTGTATACTGTGACCTCCATTTTTTGAACAATGCCTGAAGTGATTTTGACATGGTAACTGCTGCAGTTTTCCCTTCTCAATAGCCACTTTGCAGCACCTATATCCCAGATGAATAGCCAGCTTGATCAGTTTTTTCCTCCCTTCTCTTGATAAATGTTTCCCCTTTTCCACTTGCCTGGCAGAAAGATGACCATTAAACGTTCATTTGTTTAAGCTAGCAGACTGTGGTCATCTTCTCCCTAGGGAAGGCAGGAATCCAAACAGGTCTAAAATGGCATCGTTTAGGAACACAATCAATTCATTATCTTTTTCATAAAGTTCGCATGTGCACACATTAATCATAATGGAGTGGCACTGGGCAAAAATTTCTTACCTAAGCAAGTTCAGTTCTGCAGCATCTCTTTATCATTTAACTGCCTCTTGCAGTTAAGCTTTTATTGTCTGCTCATTCAGATGCTGTTTTATGAGTGCTGGTGTATCTTTCCTATGCATCTGTTGAACAGCCTCCATCGAACCCTCATGCAGTGGGCCCCACATGGGTCTTTTTTGTTCTGCATCCATCATATAACTGTAGAAATGACTACTGAATCATTCAGTGTTTTTGTCCTAGTGTCTTTAACAAAAACTGGGTTTGACTAGGTAGTGTGGCTTTACATGTCCATTTTGGCCTCAAAACTGACATTATAAAAAAGGACAGAGACTCTTCATTTTTGATACTTGTGTGGCCTTCACTACTGTTTCATCTCACTCTCTAAAAATCTTAGTTGTGTTTGCACTAAACAAGCAAGTCCGGTCTCAGTAGTATAATTACTGCATGTCAAAATATGAGAGAAGTAAATTCCTATAAACTGTTTTATAAAAATACTAGAACTATTTTGTCCTTTAAGTTTTTTGCTTTGTTTTGTTTTCCCACAAAACATTTGACTACAGAGTCTTTTCCAAGCATCTAAGATTTCATTGCTAAATCAGACTGCACCCCTTAAGTTTCTTCTCTAACTTTAGCATTTTATAAATAAATTAGGATTTAAAATATTAGGCTGCTTAGATAAAGAGCATAGACGGGTTACTAATACATGTGTGTCCCATCTATTAGCTCTGAATTTAGTTACTTAAAGTAGTATTCATATCACTTAATATTAAATATCTAAAGAAGTCTGTGAGACATCTTACTTTAGAATGGGATAGAATTCTGCCAGGGAAAAAACAGTTCCTCCACTGCCTGCAGACATACTTAACAACAATGACTTAGCACACAACTTTTATACAAAAGCTTCTCAAAAGTAGGTCTTCAATAAAAAAATTAACTTTTTTTATAATAACTATCTCAGCATGGATGTCACAATGTGTAAAGTTTGGACGTTGTTGTTCTAACCTTGATGTAGGTATTCAAAGTGAACCCTAGGAAGGGAATTTGAATGTTGACCTCGTCTGGTCGAAGTAATGTAAGAAAAACACACTGTGTTTTTACGTTGACATAACTATTTCAAAATACTACAAAAAACTCTCCAGAGTTAATAAAGATTTTTTTTCCCCCATAATATTTTTTTCTGTAGAAGATATTGAAAGAATTCTATCTGGCTGTATCTTAAAGGCAAAATAAAACTGTGTTAAATGTGAAAGGCAAAATGTTAGTGTTACAGCAGACAGGATGTGTTTTACCACTATATTTTCTTTTTATCAGATACGTATATAGGCAGTAATCAGTGTCTTGGAAATATAAAATATGGTTAAATTTTGATGACATAGGTTCAATGGATAAGAAGAAATCTGAAGAAAAGTTAATCAAGTACTAAATGTAAGAGTTTGGATGTCTAATGGTAATTATCAGCACATATCTTTTGTTTCCCTCCTTTCTTTTGCTTCTTGACATTCTGTGACTCTTTCAATCATGTTTTTAAAGAAAACATGACTGAAACATGACTGTTCTGTCAGTGCTCTTGAGGATAAGACATTCTGGCAGGTGACAGGGACTTAAACAAAAGAGAAAACTAGAAACATTTACAGTGGCTTTTTCTTTCTGTTTTCAGTGTAAATCCTGGAACATCATGGAGAATTATTTGAGTGATAGAAACTTGATATGATTAATACAATTTTCAAGAGGAAAATAGTTCACATTTTCTGAAGATCTTCTTTGCCCTTAAGCAGCCCACAATGTCTTTGAAAATATCACATAGTGTCACTAGGTGATGAAAACAATGCCAGAAGTTCAGGGGTTAATATCTATGCAACCTATAGCTGTTCACAAAAAATGAAGGAACAGAAAAAAAATAATGCATAGAAAGTTATCCAGCAGAAACTGGTTTTTCTAGAAACTTTTTCCTGAAACTCAGGACAAAGTATCAGTGTTGACACCCATGACTCATGTTCAGGCTTATTTTTACCTTTTGAGTAGACCACTTGAGCGCAGGAAACTGTGGGATTATATTTTGTGGGAAGCTTGAGAACACCAACTCTCTCCCATCAAGTGTATTAATTCTGGCAAGTGATGACAAGTATGTAGGGTATTGTGACTACGTCATCAGCCATCAGCCACAGCTCAGAGAGAAATCAGCTTTGGCAAAACCAGCATCTCTGACCTGTCCTTTGAATTTAACCTTCCTTGATGGCTAAGATTTTTTCTTATTGATATACATTGCACTCGTGAGACAGTGACGGATTTGATAAGCAAAAAAAAGAGTATTTAGTCCCACTATTTCCTGATCTAGTGCTATAGCTACTTTAAGTAGTTTGCAAATATTCAGAATTGTTTTGAACCCCCACAATTGAGACTTAATAATATTGTTATATTATAGGACAGGAAAGAACTTCATAGGGATGAAGGAAAAAAAGAGTGCTGTGAGCAACCAAGACTTTCAAGAGCTCTTGTTATTCTTATTTTGTTACTGTTTTAAACTCATTTGTCTAATCTGTCAAAGAATAGAAATCTAACATATAAACATCTATAATCTGGCCAGCCTTCTAGTCTCTCTCGGACACTTCTTGACTAAGGCTAACCTCTAAGACATAGACTTATACGCTTCAGAGAACTCTATTTTTATAATACAAATCTTCACCTTTGCTCTTGTAGATACAAATGAACTTCCATATGTAATCCCATAGAAAATGTAGCAGAAACTTCATAGAAGGGTAGATTTTTCATTAACTTGTTAATATAGTGTGATAGTACCTAGAAGCTCCTACAAGGACTCAAACACCACTGGATAGAGAGTTAAAAATTATCTCTGTTTTGAAATTTGTAATCTAAACAGACGAGTGAAGGATTATGTGTCTGTGTACATCTATTTTGATCTGTAAGAGAAATTTATTAGTCTCATGAGCTTGTTTGAGATGGTTATGTTCCCATACTTAGCTTGCCTTCTAAGTGCCCATCTCTCTGAAATATGTCTTTATATCCTTCTGGAGAGTGGGACAGGATTGAAAGGAACATTTCTAGACTATTCAGTTGAGGTTTTTGTTGGTTTGTTTGGCTTTTTGTTTGTTTTTTTGTTTGTTTGGTTTGGTTTGGGTTTTTTTTTTGTTTTCTTTTAGAGCAAAGGTTTGTATTTTTCCTTCATTTCAAAATTACTTTTTCAGTATGTTCTTATCTATCTTGTCTTTATCTTCAAATTTTGCCTGTTAGTGGTATTTTCTGGGATTATGTTGCTGCAGACTACAAAACACAGTAAGAATCATAATGGTCATGTAAAAAAATCAAATTGATAGAACAATATGAGGATTGTGAAGCTCTTCAGACACACTGAAGTCACACCCTAAAGATCCCGATCACCCACATTTTAAATATTATACATCCCACTGACTAGTTGAGATTGTAAGGTGTTCTATTTTTCATAGCTCACACTTCTATCTCTGCCTAAATTTTACTTCTGTTTTCTTTTATTTTCCATGTCTAGCAGTGCTTTCCACAGGATATGTATTGGATCAAGATGTCCTTTTTCTCAGCTGGTCTGGTTCTTACCTGTTTTAGCTGTGATCTTTTACCAATATAGTGACAGTCTGAATTCTGTATCTTGATAGATAAATTGCCATTGTTTAGAAGACTACACATTTTCCAAGGTTTTATTTATTTATTACTAATAATTTCCTTTAAAAAAGTAATTCGTCTTCAAATAACCCTGGTTACATATTTGTTGTTAGCACAGGTGTCTATTGCCCTCTCAGGCATCCAGCTGCCATTCGTAAAAGAATGTGGTTCTCCATGTTTCTATCTGTCAAACCCACTATTCTAGTTTAATTCATTGGGTTATTTCTAAACCCATTGTAATCTGAGGATCTGGCCAAAGGTAGGTACTGCTTTGGAAACTGAATTACTTCACTCTGGTGACTGTATCTCCCTTGAGAAGAGTGGAAGACTAGCCACAGGTCAAGACTGACACAGTAAATGTTACTTGTATTCTAGTTAGCAACTCTAATATGCAATAAAGGAGATAACTGTATTCCAGCCTTATGTGGAATGCTCTTGGCTTGGTAAAATGCAACAGTTATGAATGGATTTATTATTACTATTATTTTTAATGTGAAGAAAAGATAATCAAGTTGTAATTACATTTATATTCAAATGTGTGTTAGTTGGCTAGTGCAAAGTGAGATTAATTCAGCTTTATGAGGACACTACAATGGAAGTAGGCTGCACATGATGGCACAAAAGAGATCTAAACTCAAAGGCTTATTTTAAGTGCTAAGGGAAGTATTTTAAGAGTTCTTCAATAAATACATAGATAGAAATGAACTAATAGCTGTTAATTCACCATGTAAGTGAAAAAGCTACTGAAAAGAGATAACATAACATAACAGTCAAGTATTTTCTGATCCACGTAGTTATGATGTTCCATATTTGAAACACTTCTTTCCCTGTAGACATATTTTTTCTCTTAAAAATATACACTTGTTCACAGGTATGATCTTGGAAGTTATGGTTCACAATTGATCATTCTGGTCATACTAACTCTGCTTCTAGCATAGAAAGACTGACAGTTCCACACTTAATAGAAGAAAAGATCCTCCTGGCAACAGCCTTCAAGGATCCAATTTCTGATAAACTGTCCTGTTTCTACATGAAAAGAAGGAATCAATATGTTTTCTAGACTAGTTATGAAATCTGGTAACTGGATATCATAACACCAATCATGTTGAGAACTCTTCGTTCTGCGTTCAAGCTCTCTCTGCTGTCAGGACCATTTATCCAGCTGGTGAGGTCATAGCAACCACACATTCTCCTGACAAATGCAGTTTCCCAGTGAGGACTGGTGAGGTACTCAAGTAGGTTGAATAATCCCCTCACCAGAGACAATATGGTAACATTTACATGAAGTTTTTGAGGTACATTCTCATATCCTTTTTGCCTTTAAATCCCCAAATTAGAAGAGTCTGATGTTTCGAGGGCTTGTTTTGGTTTGGGAGCGTTAGGGGGTTCTTTTTGTTTCTTTTAGGGATTTTTTGTTTCTTTGTTTCGTTTGGGGTTTTTGTGGTTTTTTTGGTTTTTTTTGTTTGTTTGCTTGTTTGGTTTTTTAAATTTTATTTTATTTCGTATCCTTATATAGTATCTAACTGCCTTGAAGGTATTGTACAAGGAAGGTAAGATGTAGTACTAGTAGAAGGTGTCTTCCATCACTATTCCTCATCACTCACATAAATATATTTACACAATGACTGATACTGATGTAACTACATTGATGAAAACAATCATATAAGAATTTTATCATATTGTTTGGTACAAAGTTCAATATTTCGACAAAAGGAAGCCCTGAAAGGACCTTTGAATTAACTTTGTTAAAATAATGTTCCTAAACACTTTATTTTAATTATAATAGCTAGGTAAAAGCTATTTGACCCTTTCCCACAGATTTCAGGTTTTTATCAGCTGTGTAAGATGAAGTAAGAACAATTTTACTGTTAATGTTTTTTCTTTGCTAAGTACTGTTTCAGAACCTACATATACCTGACCTTGTTTCAAAATTCTATCCAGGAAAAAATAGTATTTTGTCTTTATTGTTTGGCTCAAACTCTTAAAGATCTGTATTTTAAAATTAAATACGTGCAAAGCCTCATTATTACTTTGAGTTTCCCCAAGAAATTAGAAATGAGCTTTTAAAATAAATTTTCTTGTTTTATGCACAGTAATTCCTCATGTGTTAAGATGAGTGCTTCCCTACAGCCATAACCTAATCAGCATGCAGAATTCTGATTATGAAATACAAGCAATTTGAGGAAACTCTTAAATTAATTTACATTAGTAATTCTAGTTACTGGGTAAAGATTCTGAGATGGTCCTTTAAAAATATAAAATACTGTTTTTCTGTGATGTGCAGCTGAGGTGTGCTTTTATTATACTTGTGGAGCATGCAACAACACTACAAATTGCAGAGGTTTTTAAAACCCAAAGGAAGAAAGTAAAAAGAGAAAGCTGTGGATGTGGGAAGAGCTTGTGTAAGAATATACTGTTTCAGCCAGAGTTAACATCAGGTAAACACATTTTTGGTATATAATTAAGAGCAGTTTAACTGTACCAGTAACAAAGGTCTTGGTGAATATCAATCTTCAAATGATGATACATTTAAGGCTATATGAAAATTCCAAGATCTCTGCTAATATTTCAGACTCTTAGCTTAGGTCTGGAAACTACTCAGTGTGCAATTAACAAAAACAAAAAAACCTTCAATTTATATCCCTGTATTTGTTCTCTCTGCAAGGTTTCACTTGCTATGAATCTTTTACTGCAATGGCATCTCTGCTTCAAATAAGACTTATTAAAATGAAATTACTCATTTTCCTGACCCATGGCAAATTTCATGAGCTGCAGTTTAACTAGTACTTTAGCTGTGAGTACAATCTGATTTACTGTAATTTAGGTTTTTTGAATAGTAGACAGGAAGGAAGGAAGGAAGGAAGGAAGGAAGGAAAGTACAACAGCCCCATCCAAGCCTGGCCTTGAACATTTCCAGTGAAGGCTCTCATACAGCTTCTTCTTTGGGCAGCCTGTGCCAGTGCCTCACCACCCTCACACTAAAGCTTTTCTTACTAACATCTACCCTAAATATTTTGTCTTCCAGTTTTAAACCATTACCTCTTGCCCTATCACTATGCCCTTATGAAAAGTCCCTCTTGTTTTGTTGAATATCATTTAAAAGAATGACAGCAAGGAACAAAATCACTACTGTGAATCTAAGGCAACCATATTTTTCAAGGTAAAACTTACTTATGTAAAGTCAGTGTTTTTCATGCATTTTCAAAAAAAAATTTTATCTCAAATAGGAATGCAAAGAAGGTATTGGAGTTTCAGTTATCTACACCGGATTTCTCTGTCCCATATAGTCATATACTCATGTACACTGAAATATGAGTGACAATATGTGAAAGAAGTAGGAAAGTCTATCCCTTACTTCTGAGACCTTTTGTTCTTGACCTCTGAAGATCTAGATTTCACAAGTGCTCCTGCTGCAACTCAGTCTGAGCATAATAGGAATATGTTGGGTTTTTTTAAAGAATTCTGAAGTTCTTAAAGTTGCCTTTTCTGGTGGATAATAATCTCTTTTCTGGATAATAATCTTAGGTGGTAGGTGTCATCTAAACACAGAGGTATTATCTCTACACAAGAGGTCCCAGGCTTCTGTGAGCTAACTTTTCAATCCCTGAGCCTCAGTTAAAATCAGATTTTTCTGCTATAGTATATTATGAAGATAACACCCCCACTATAGAAAGTGGTCTGATATATTTCTAGTAAACCTAATAATTTATCATAATATTAGAAAAGTAATACATGGCAAAATGAAGCAATAAACTATACCATCGGTCTGGTTTATATGCATCATTCTTTAACATATCCAGAAACAACTACTTGATATGATCCTATTTAAGGATAGGTACAGAAGAAGAAGGAAGTGCCCAGTCTTAAAGAGACAAACAGTGACACTTGTGACAACATGAGGTCATACACAGTGATCACACTCAATTTGTCTCAGGAAGAATATTGAAAATCCAGCAAAAACTAAATTACGCAAACATATAAGAAATATTAATGACTTCTTATGGTCTATATGTCTGTGTTAGATCAGGAAACTAAAGTGTTCAAAAATAAGAGGAACTCCCCCTAAGTCCACACACGCCAAGAGAGACGGGCAGCCTGTTATGTCAATCTGCTTCCACAGTCTCCTTGTTAGGTGATGTACTGACCTAGACAAGTTCTGGGACAAGACTGTGTGATTTCAAAGACCTAGAACAAAAGAATCACAGAATTATTGATGTCTGTGATCCATACAAACATCAACTTCCTCAGTCAGCCAAAGGTCAGACCTCATAAAAGAAGTCCTACAGGCTAATTTACCCCCTTCCTGAGTAAGTACATTTCCCTTCTCTCCCCACCTATGTATCAGCAGGGAAGAAAAAAGTTTTGAAGATAAAAGCCTCTGTGCAGTAAGTGGAGAGCAAAAACCAGAAGTAGCTGGTGAAAAGCAATACTTATCAAATATACACAAAAAAGCCCAAACCGAACCAAACAAAACCAAAACAATAAATAACACTGTAGAACTTTTATTTTTTCTGCTTTTTCAATTAGAATAATTGCAAATAAGATTATTACAAATCAAAATTAGATCAAAATATTTATGCTAGCTTGGAGTTCTTCAAATCAGCTACTGAATTAAAAAAGCAATTATTTCACCAATTCTAATGTTTTCGCAAGTAAGTGATTTCTTTTTATTAGTCCATTTTTCAACTTCCAGTCAAGCATTGTGTTTTATTGGAAGATAAAAAACAAACAGGAACCGTCTTTTCTAGAATTAATCTGTCAATACCGTCTGTTCTTTTATTTTGCAATACAAGAAAAATTAAACCATTTTTTAAAAGAAAGCAACTTTGAAGAAGACAATTCTAGTTGTTCGTTTGTTTGTTTGTTTTCTTTAAAAAGGCCTAATGAGGAAATACATTTTTATTACATTTGTTATTGATGCTACAAAAGTGTACTTCAATGGCTAAGAAATACAATGTAATTGATTATGTTGTGGAAATATTAATATGAGTTACTGTATTTTTCACATATAATTTAAAATTAAGTAAAGACTTAAAACTGTCCTGTGGCACAGTGTAAATTGGTGAATTAGAGTTTCATTATTTTAAATTAAACATTTATGATTACGTAAGGCTGAAAAGAAGACTTCGGCCTAAATGTCTAAAATAAAGCTTGACTAGGGAGACAGTGCTGCATGATGCCATCTCAGACTTCACTGTTGTGAGATACTGGATTACAGATATTGACTTTTATTCCTCATTGTTAGGATTTAAGAGAAGAAAAAAATATAAGACAAAGGAGTGGAACAAAGGAAAAAAAAAAATAAAAGGAAAAATTGTGTCCATAAAAAAGTTTATTTAGTTGTAAAAATAAAGGACTTTACTGAAGATAAAATAATCCAGTGAGAGATAGATATTTAATGACCCCTAAATAGGAAATGTTATTTTCAAGGAGAAACTGAACTTTGTTTCTTCATCTTCATGCAGACAAATAATATCCTGACTGGATATACAACAGAGTTTCATCTTATCTTCTCACAAGTTCTACTTTTTGAATTTTAGGAGATATTAAAAGCTATTTCAGAGGCAAAATAGCAGCTGCATAAGGCCAGTATGTAAAAAAAAAAAATATTAACCAAACAAAAGTCATAAATGATAGCAACATTGCCTTGCTTCTGCTTCACAGAGTGATTTTGTATATCATAGTCCTTACAGTGGCATTCCCTGCATCTTGGACTGTGAATCACATCTGCTTCCTTATAACGTTATTATTTCTCTAGCAGTTACCTGCACAACTCTGGGGTTTGATGCCATTGTTTGGTATTTTTTTTACCATCCTTGACCACTCTGATAAAATTAATTCCCTGAGTTATATGTGCTGTTTCGACAAGTAAATAAATTCTAAAGTTAAATTCTGAATGGAATCTGGTGTTGGGTCCATGTAACAAAATGATCAATACTTTTGTCCTTGCTGTTCTTCTTTATCAGAGTAGGCAGCCTTCCACTAAGGTTCATAACCTTGGTAGTCATCTTTCATCCTGAACTGTCTTTGATTATAATTTTACGTCACACAAATATAATTCTATCATCTCCAAAACCTAGCAAGGCTATGACCAAAACTGTCTCAGGATGATGCCAAGTCAATAATTCATACCTTTATGAAATCTCTGCTGGGTAGCTGTAATTCAACCTCGTTGTAATTGTAGTATGCTAGCACCTGTAGACTGGTGTGCCTGAAGCAGCTCTGCATCTAGTGATTGTTCTATGCCTTTTAAAATCTTATCTACATGTCTAATGCATCTATAATATATAGCATATACCTAGCATACATTTGCAGAGACAAGGAATTTATGCCTAAGATTTTAAATCCTTCCTTATAAAACAACATAGCTGCAAGACAATTCTTTTAGACAAACAATTATGCTTAGACTTGTGTTCCTTTTCCTTCTCTCCCTTTTCTCTCCTTCTTCTTCTCCTTTTCCTTCCTCTTCTCCTTCGCACCCCCTTCTCCTTCCCCTTCCCCTCCTGAACAGAACGACACAGATATTTTTGATTGTATGTGTTGTACTTCAGCCTTTGAATTATTAAACTCAGTGACACTGAAAACTTTTCTTGAAGACAATTAGAATCAGTGGTTTGAGCCCAAAAAACTAGAATTTGAGACATCTCTAAGAAGTGAAAAAATGAATAGAAGTGTAAAGAGATATTTTCTGGTTTGGCATTAGTTCTATGGACTTCTCTGGGTGTTTATTCTTGTTTTCTGGGGCAGTTACCGATGGCAAAATCATTGCTGGAACAAACTTTCACACTGACACATAAAAAGCTAGCAAAGAACTCTTAAAAAAACAACTCCCGTCATGTCCCTGCAGTTCTCAAACCTTAAAAATAATTAAAAACCCCAAAAGTTAAAAAGTGCAAATCAAAGCTTTATTCTTTTTCTGTTGGTCTCCAATGTCTATTGTTGCATGGTGTTACTCCATTACAGCTAGATAACTTAGAACTTATTCTTTTATTTAATTTATGATAATGCAAGACCATTTCCAAGTTGCAGAGCTACCCACTTCTACAATTTTATTTCATCCAGAAACATGCTGAGAGAACATTCTCACCTCCAGTATGCAGGGACAAGGATGTCCATATATTTCCTGTCACTGTGGAAGAAACACAGCCTGCCATAAACACTTTAACAATAACTAACTAAAAACAAAGCAAATAAACATTTAGGTCATTGCATGTCTGGGATGATTTTTAATGATTTTATTTCTTTCTGTTTAAGATTTATTCACTTTTAGCTTGCAAAGTGAAGGAGAACACATTGAAGCTTCATGGCTTGTCACTACCAACACATATACACAGGTACATTGCAAGAACTGCTCTTCATGGAATGGCTACCTAGTTGCATGTTGGAGTGGCAATAAATTGAAATGCAGGCTTGAATTGGTTTAAGTTCAAATTTATGCTTTTGTATTTCTACATTAGACAACCTCTACTCAGTGCTGTGAATTTGTCATGTGTCATAAAATGTATTGCATTTCTGAAATCTGTACCTAGTAGCTTTTCTTTTTTAATGTTTCTGACTGCAAGACTTTTTCTCTTTGTTTGCATAAATGTATACTTATTATAATTCCAGGAAGAGGCATGTAGCAACAGTACCCACACACATAAAAAACTTACAGGCAAAACAAAGCCTTACATTTTATTATAATAAAATCATAATTTTGAATAATTTCCTGTATTTTACTGTGCATATCTATGGCTGATAATTGTGCCTATTTAGAAAATTACATAATAGCCTTCATTATGGCTAAGTATGAAATTAGTGCTCCCATGAAATTAGTGCTCCCTCTTTTAACATATGGAAACAGAATAAGCTGCCACAGAATACTCATGGTATTGTCCAGTCCTACAAGAGCTTGTCTTTGCTCTAGAAGAAGATAAAATGCTGACATTTCTGCAGGAGCCAGAATAATATATCAGAGGCACCCAGACCCCCTATGAACATGCCTACAGCATATCAGCATCACACAGTTTATATTTTGAAGCATATTTATCACAACTGAGGCAAACAGGGCAAAATTCCCAAACCAATCTATAATTTACAATCCAGCATTCAGGACCTTGGCAACTCTATAATTATTTGGCTTCTGCTTGTGTGTGTATGCATGTGTGTTTATTATTTTATTTATTTATATGAGATGTGTGCACACGAGTTTTATTTTGGAGGCTTATAATATAAAAGCTCTGCATGTGATTTATTAAAAACAAGCGATGTAGCAAAAAGAAGATTATATTCCCTCATAATGGGATGGGGTGCTTGCCAGAGCTTGGAAATGGAATACTAACCAGTAGTTTTGTGAGGGCTACTAGATGAAGAGCTATTTAATATAAGCCTTTTTTTTTTTTTTTTTTTTTTTTTAGTATATGTTGTTGCTTACTTGCTTGCTCTCCTTAGAATCCATTCTATGAACCTTTCCCAATACACTGAGAAAGCAGAAAGAGGAATGAGTCTAATGGGACAAGTGTGCTTCAGCCAAGGCTTCCTACTTACAGCTTCCTAATTGACCGATGCTTATTTAAATCAAGGCATAAGCAAATGCTCTGGAGGTGATCAGGCCTCCAGGTGATGCCCTGGTGGAAAAAGTGCCCAGGTAGGAGATATCTGGAACTGGGCTGCAATATAACACCTTGGGCTCACCTAGGGATTCAAACAGGTTCAAACACCCCAATTCCACATTCACAGGAAGAGCAGATTGTGTTGATAAACCTCTGAGGGGTATAAGGTGAAATGATGTCACCAGAATAATACTCAGGTGAACGTCTTTCAGGAGTAACTTGACTTTTAACCTTGCACATGTTCTTAAAACATTGCAGTCTGAATGCTTAGGGGGAATTAAATCACAGTGGGGAATCACAGCTATGACAGAATTTCATTTTGTATCTGAAAAAAAGTTAATAAAGTTAATAAGAAGCCTAGAAGATTTTTTTTTTCTTTAACAATCTGCCAGCTTTTTTTGACTCTGTCAAATATAAGTATAGATCATGCAATTACAATAACTAGCATTATAAAGCAGTGACTCTCACTGGTTTCTATGGCATCTTTCTCAGAGAAAATACATTGCACTCCTATTATCATAATCAGACCAATCTGTTTTGAGGACCTTTAGGGAAAGGGTGAAGTGTATGAGGAGGACCCTGGGCATGGTGACTCACAGTATGAAAACATCTAGAAGTGAGGCATCTAGCTCTAGCAATGGAAATATCAATGCTGCGTTAAATATCTATGTTCTTTGCTCTGAGACGGGATGATTCTGACCAGATTTCTTTGTTCACAATTGTCAGCCTATTAACAGTAGTGACATCTATAGCAGATGGCAACACCTACTACACAAGGGAAGGATACAGTGATATTTCTTGATTTCCTTGAGACAAGTTGCTTAAGTTTGCCACTCACATTATATCAGGATCGTCTTTGGTTAGTGCAGTGGTGTTTTGGAAACCAGGGGAGCCACAGAGATGGCTCCTGTGAAAAGCTCCTGGAAAGACCCGGCAGATATTGGAAGCTGGATGCACCTCTCTGAGTAACATATTAAAGAAGAGGAAAACAAAACTGCAGAAATAAGACCTGCAGAAGAGATGAGGAGGTAAGAGTTATGCCAGAACAAAGACACCAAAATCACTGAGGAAGGGAGGGGGGGATGTGCCCAAGCAGATATTTCCCTGCAGCCGGTGGTGAGATGGCAGCTGTGCCGCAGCAGCCCATGGAGGAGTATGGTGGGACAGACATGGATTTTGCAGCTCCTGAAGGGTAACAGAGGGTAGATGTGGAGCTGAAACTAATGGCTATCACAGGTGGACAGACATGGAGCTATCTGCAGCCTGTGCAGGATGATGTAGAGGGATGCAGCCCTGGAGGACCCTGAGTCAGAGGAGCTGACTGTTCCCACAGCAGCCGTGACTCCGTGAGCAGCCCGGGCTGCAGCAGTTCCTGAGGGACTGCACCCCATGGGAGGGACTCATGTCCCAGGGGTTCCTGAAGGACTCTTCTGTCAGAGGGACCCCATGTTGGAGCGGGGAAAGAATGTGAGGAGTTGTCCTCTGAGGAGGAAGGAGCAGCAGAAACACCGTGTGAGGAACTGACCCTGAACCCCCTTGCCCCTCCCTGTGCCCTGAGGGGAGGCGGCAGGGAAGTGACCAACGCCCAGGGAGAGTGGAGGTGTGAGGCAATAGTATTGAATTGTGACAGGGCTAAAAACTGAATTACTTTAACCTACACAGCCATCTCTCACGTATGTATATAACTGAGAATTGGAATTGGATGTTTATGGTTTTGGTTTTAAATGTCAAAATACATGGGAAAACCTTGTCTTCAACTAATTTTTAGTTCTGCAGATGGGAGTCCAAATTTCCCCTGAGGAGGAAAGAGCTGGTTTTGAATAACAGGGCTAGAGTCTCACTGGTATCAAGAAAAGGAGAAAAGATCTCACCATGCTATATTTGAAAGGGTCTTAGAATGCGGACAAGCATGCTAAAGTAATAGAGACAGAGGAAAAGAAAAAGGAAAAGGAAAGGGAAAGGGAAAGGGAAAGGGAAAGGGAAAGGGAAAGGGAAGGAATCTCTTTATCCTATACATAAACAATTAATCAATGTAATGCAAAACTACTGTGTGACTGAAATGCCTTATTCTGGATTATAATTTACACAACTACTTTGGGAAACGTCCATCCCTGTAACAAAGATTAAAACAAATAGTGAAAAGAAATAACCCAAATGTATTTCAGTGTTACTTTCTTTTACCTCTCTTCACATTTTCTTGGAAATTCTTGAAAATCACTCTTATATTCTCTGCACAGGACACACAAAGTCTTAATTTATCTAAGATGTTTAGGTGGAAGTAGGAAGAAGATTACTATGCTATGATTGCTATTGCTTTCATCATAGTCATCATAATAGTCACTGTCAGTACTGAATACATGACTAAAGGGTTCTAGCTAATAATTTTCATATTGGTGTTAAACAGGATGTGAAGTAAACAGGAAAAATAAATCTTCCCATCTGTTTAATGTTATGCCTTTGCTTAGCATTCTAGTGATAACACTGAATGACTGTACTTCCAGAATGTTCCTCATAAAGGATTCATTAGGATAAAATCTATATTAAGTAAATGTACACAATATTATTCAGCTTGTCAATGCTGATGACTTTAAAATTGATATTTAAATATTTAAATAATAATGACATTTAAATTTCTTACTTACCTTTACTTATTGATTATACTCTGAAAAGAAAACTTTGTTGTAAACTTTATGGAGGGTCCTGAATTGAGGAATTTAATGGAAGTTAAATTGTGAAGTCCTACCAGTATAGAACTATGCCTCTGAGTTTATTCATCTCTTCAAAGTTCTATCTTCTGTCAATAACTGAAGATCTTTTTAATGAACAGTTTTTCTGATTCATTCATTTTAAATATGTCTACATTTTGATTCCTTATCAACTTTGCAAAGACACTTTAAGGCGTTAAATTGTTCATAGGTTTTGTCCTAATGCTTTCTATCATATTCATCTCTGTGCCTGGCAAGATAATGGAATGAATCCTCCTCAAGGCTCTGCTAAGACATGAAGATAAGAAAGGGGTGACGGGTGACATCCAACACACCTTCACTAAGAGTGAATCCTGCCTGCCTAATTGGTGGCTTTTTATGACGAGGTCACAGCCTCAGTGGACAGAAGCAGAGAAACAGACATAGTCTACGTGGACCTGTGCAAAGCATTCAACACCGTACTGCATGACCCTGTGATCTTTAAACTGGAACGATACGGGTTTGATGGATGGAGCATCACTGGATAAGGAACTGGCTGGAAGGTTACACCCAAAGACTTGTGATCGGTGGCTCAGTGTCCAAATGGAGATGTGTGAGGAGTGGTGTTCCTCGAGGGTCAGTACCCAAACCAGAGCTTTTTACCATCTTTGTTGGCAACAAAGATAGTGGAACCAAATGCACCCTCAGCAAATTTGTTGATGACACCAAACTGGGTGGTGAAGTCAACACACTGGAAGGAAGGTATGCCATCCAGAGGGACCTTCAGAGGCTTCTTCAAACTGCATGAAGTTCAAGAAGGCCAAAGTGCAAGTTTCTGCACCTGGGTAGAAGCTATCCCATGCACAAATAAAGGTTGGGAGGAGAAAGTACAAAGGGTAGCACTGAGGTGAAGGATTTGGGGGTGATGGTGGAACAGAGCTTAGCAAGAGCTGTCAATGTCCACTTGCAGCCCAGAAAGACTACCATGTCCTTGATTGCATCAAAAGAAGCATAGACAACCAGCTGAGGGAGTTGATCCTCCCTCTCTACTCTGCTCTTGTGGGAACACACCTGGAGTACTGTGTCCAGTTCTGTCCCCTGCGTAAGATGGACATAGAGCTTCTTGAGTGTGTCCTGGAGAGAGCCACTAAAATGAACAGAGACTGGAGCACCTCCCCTATGGAGATAAGATGAGGAAGTTTAGCCTAGAATTCCAAGGTAATCTTATAGTGGGTTTCCAATATCTAAAGGGGGACTAGAAGAAAGCTGGGATAGGCCTTTTTCACAGATACGTAGCAAGAGGATATGGGGCGATGGTTTAAAACTTGAAGAGGGGGGATTTAGGTTAGACACTGGGGAAAAATTTGTTCCTATGAGGGTAGTGAGACGTTGGAACAGGTCACCCAGGGAAGCTGTGGATGCCCCCTCCCTGGAAATGTTCAAGGGTAGGTTGGATGGGGCCTTGTGCAACCTGATGTAGTAGGAGGTATCCCTGTCCTTAGAAGGGGTTTGGAACGAGAGGATCTTAAAGGTCTCCTCCAACTCCAGCTATTCTATGATTCTATATTTAAGCAAAAATCAACCATAAAAAAAGCTGTCTGACCAAATAAGTTTACCTTACATTCCTGGTATTTGATTACATGTCTAGGCTGTCAGGAACAACTAAATTGCCAAGACATATTTTAACTTGCGGAAAGCAGGATACCTGACAAAAGTGTACTCTGAAGTGTGACACATTTGGAGAAGGATTGGGGATAGGATCTGTGCAAGTCTCTAAAGTTAGGTTTACAGATGTTCTGTGAAACGAATCATGACACCTGCCATCAGTCCCACTGGTATAAATTGTGACTTCTGAGAAAGATGGTGGAAGTAGACTGCTATACAATTAAAATGGATGAGAACATGGTCAGCCTCATAGGATGATGAAATTATAGAAACTCAACATGGAGGAATTGTAGGTAGTTTAAAGGATCAATTTTCTCTTTACACTTTTATAGTGTAAGTCCCAAAATTCCTGATCTGTAGAGAGTAGTACTAAACTTAGTTCAGATGAGAATCAGTAAATCTCAGTTATGAGCTGGCATGGCATTATATGTGTGTATGCTGTTTAAATAGAAAACATATAGGTACACTGTGTCTTCTATCTGCCTATCTGTCTGTCTCTGTTTTATCAGAATTTCACTTAAATATATGGATGTTGTCATCAACACTTTAAAAATCCAATAACTTACAGTCCTGATATTTCCTGTTGGCCAGGCGATCTTAGCTACCAGTGCATAAAAAAGGGACAAGTTTCATCAGTCGTCATTTTGAGCTTGGAAGCATGTCCCCTGGCAATGACAAATTCTAGCAGCAGAATTACAACCCAACCAGATATAGGCTAGATCAAGATAAAACATTGCCTGCCAGGAACTGACTGTGATTTGCTTTTCAGATGACGTCTCGTCTGCACTGAAATTTAATAGTAGTAACAACATTTGAACTGAGGTAGAACCTGAGATCTTAACTGAGAGCAAGGTTTCACATTGCCTGGCATATGACTTCACTTCACCATATTCCAAGTCTGAAACATACTGAAACCCATAGGTGTGTCTTGCTTGTCTGCAGCTACTTTTACACGTGTTGGGTATTTGCAGTGCCCTTTGCTCGTGTCTCTTGTGCAAAGGTTTGAAATAATAGCACCGTGGCTTGGAAGGGTTTGCCACTTGGGCTGATTTCAGCAAACACAGACTTAAAGCCCCTTCATGTGATTCAACATAAAAATAAAATTTCCTCAGTACAAAGATTATATTTTGATGATATGAAGCATGGCCTTGACATTATGGATTCTAAGATGACTATTTCATTTCTTGTAGTTTTTTGATTCTGTTGTGTCTGGCATTTAAATTTATTGGTCTTTTGTTCTTTTTGTTTGTTTATTTGTTTTGGTTTTTTTTTTGTTTTGTTTTGTTGTTTTTTTTTTTTTAAATCCAGCAAACTAACAAATAAGCAAAAATCCAAAGAAAATACAACAAAGAGATTACACATGGGCCAAATAAAGTTTGTTGAGAAGAGCAAGAGCTATTTGACTAATTTTGAAATGCCTTGGCTCTTGTTAACGTTTTTCAGATTCCTATGGGAAAGATTACATTCTCCTATCTATATCAATTTAAAAAATTAAGTTAAATAAAATAAGAAAAAAATAAGGAAATTAGTACCTTGGTTATCATTTAGATGAATAAATATACCTAAGAGAAGTCTCTGCTTTTAACTATGGAGCAGAAAAGTCATCTCAAATCCTGTCTAATACGAGCAGGATTCTCAGTACTCTTCAAATTTTGTATCCTGATAGAGAAATTTAAATCAAACAGAATAATAGTAAATAAAGATAATATAAGTAGGTTTATTAAAATTATTTTCTGGCTTAGTTGAAGGAAAATAAGCAAAAGACAAACAAGCAAAATCAGTGAGAAAAACCAAAATGTGAACCTTTTTTTTTTTTTTTTTTTTTTTTTTCCTTAAAGTGAACTGTTACATTTTATTCAAAACTACAGGACAGATGTCAGATTCTTGGAAGAAGAGTTCAGGACATGAAGAACTATTTCCCTGAAGATGCTTTTCCCTCTAACTCAACACCTCAGAGACTAAAACAGTTTCAATTCACTTCTCTCCTTGACAACACTTAAGCAATAAAGCTCACCTCTTAAAAGAATGTTTAAACATTTTTATTTCTTGGATGTCTGGAGGAAGGTCTTTTTTCCTCTTTTGTTCTGTTTGTTCCTTTTTGTACAGATAACTAAAATTTAGTTAACCCACAGAACCACAAATTTTTAAAATTCCCTTCTCTCATCTTGTATTTAAAAAGTGCTGAAATTAGTCAGTTCCAAGAGGAAGAAGGATTGAGGAAAATCCCCCTCTGAAAACTGCCATCAATATGGCTAGAGGCAAGAATCAACCACTGAATCACCCATTATGCTGAATTAAGACCTTAATACCAAGCATTTGCTTACTGCCTTTAAGAGCAGTGACCTATTTACTCTTAAACTCTATCAAAGCATAGAGAGGAAGATTTTTTTCAGCTTTAATATTACTACCTGGTAAACAAAGTCATAGGATGAGTATAAAAATAATTTCTAGTCCAGATGGTCCTTCAAGTTTCAGAATTTACTTGAATTATTTTTTATTTAATTACAAGATTGAAGGTTTTTGATAAACACTTTGTTTGCCTGATCGTTTAAGAAGCTTTCTGAAGCATTCTAAATGAGGGGCTTGTATTCCCCTTGAAACACTAATATCTTGAGTAATAGGCCCCAGCTTGCAGGCTTATAATTACAATTTCGTAGTGTAAGTTTTGAATTGTTGAGATCTTTTTCTTTTAGCTGACAACAAATGTGAAAAACGATTAATTAAATTTGGGGCCAGGCTAAAAAATTGATTTGGTGGGTAAAAATATTAACATGAAAGTGAAAAATGTCATTGGCTTTAAAGAGGAGTAATATTGAATTATATGATCATAAAGATTAAAAAAAGAGCTAGTAAATGCATTTACATAATTGATCATCCCAGTTTTTTCTCTTATATGTGGGTTTTCTTCTATTTTTGTTGCACTGTTCTATTATTTTTTTCTATGTCATTAGAAGTATCTGCTACTAGTTTTCTATATTCAATAATTTTTTTCTCCTTTTCTTTCAAATTTTTATCTTGAATTCTTACAGAAAACTGTCCAACTTTCCTCCACCTCTGACATAATTCCTATTTGATACATATATATTAGAAACCAAAAATTCAAACCATACATTTTATTTATTTATTTCCTATGAAAAGGCCTCAGCACCTGTATTTACTTCATTGACTTAGGCCAGCACTGACATTCAGCTGCACATTTAGTCTGGATATTGCTGTCTGTGAGACTTAGGTAACAAGTGAGAACCCTATTACACTTCCCTCTCCTTGTCCTCCACTGTTTCCCTTATTTCTCCCATCCCACCCCCTCGTCCCCTTCACCTCCCTTCCTCACAGACAAAACCTTTTACATTATTCAGGTCTCCATTACATACTAATATTTTGTTGGGTTCTTTTTTTTGGTTTGTGTGTGTGACTTTGAAGATCTGTGGTCCTTCTGAACATTCAAGGTCTTTGGACTCCTTACCTGTATGCAGTGCTATGCTACTTGAATTAGTATTATCCTTAAAAGACTGATATTTCACAGTGACAGCAGTGACTGTGTAGTGGTTTTTGTTAAAGCCATTATTGCCAAAACGCCTTTTATGGTTTTATATGCTTTCTGCCTTTGCCACCAAGGGAAATGATTGGAAAATTGCCATGTCGTCAGCAATGAATTTTGCATTTCCTTAAAAGAAAAAGAATTAAGCACAGTTTTGGAAAGCTTTTGTTGTTTGTGCTGTTGTGATTTGTTTTTTTAATGAGCTGAGCAAGAAGTCTGGTGTGATAGCTGATGCATTATGGAGTAAAAGGAAGAAAATATGAATATATATAAAAATTTAAGCTCAAAAATATGTTAAATGTTCAGAATAATTAAAACAAAGTCATTTTTCATTAATGAAATTGCCAAGGTGCTCTTCCATATAATCAAACTCTTTTTTTTTTTAATAAGGAAAACCAGCAAACATGCACTGGTAGAAGCTCTGCATACAGCCTTAATGTAATGTAAATTAAATTAGCAGGAATTCTGACTGGGCTTACGTTTTCATCTTTTGAACAAGACTACTTTACAGGCAATTAATTTTATCCTCCCTCCCCTCCTCTTACTCTTACTTTCTTTTTACTTCTCTTTTCCCCTTTTTGCCTTGTCATATTACCCCATTTTCTGTTCCCTTACTTCACTCCGCTTAGTCACTTACTTACCTGTCCCTTTATCCCTTATCCCAAAGGAGCAGGCTTTAAAACATAGGTAATTTAGTAATTATATACTTGAATTCTTTTCAGACTCTTCTTTACACTTCAGTATTTGCAGCAACTACTCCTTAAGTGAAGAGCACTGTATATGTTGTATTCTCTCCCACAGCATTATTGAAATTTGAGCGAAGTAGCCCACCTTTAAATGGCAACACAAAGATGTGTCCTGGCTACATTAGAACATTTGTATTTTATAGTCTGTTAGTAATATTCATATTTTCCAATAACTCAGAGCTCTGATAAGGGTACCTTCCAGAACATCCTTTCATTATAATTAAATATCACAACAAGCTGGAGCCAGTAGTTCAAAGCTGTCAGTTAAATCCATTTGGAAAGGGCCCTGACTTTTTAAACCTTATGCAGCAATTCATCACCAATGGAGAGGAAACATGTTTGGAAGTAAAAATTAATAAAATGATTAAAATGTATCCCTAGAGACCTGAGAATAAACCTGAGAATTTCATATATAGGATGCAATTCAGTGAAACAGATTTTTAATACTGATAGCTATTGTATTTTCATTGAGGATTTGGTTTTTAGTTCATTTTGTTGAATTTTTCTTGTTTATTTGTTTGCTTTTTGTGTGTGTCTCTAAGTCTTGTTTTCCATAGCAATATTTAAAACAGTGTCATAAAGCTTGTCAGAACATGATAGCTTTATTTTAGAACTCTTATCATTTCTGCCAATCAAAGTGGAAGTAAAAGCATAAGCAACAACTGATTATAAATGCAGATGAGGATTTTTTTGTTGTAAGGATTTAAAGGCAGGCACCAAAATAGCATAACCAACTGAATCAAACACCAAGTTTTGAAATAACTAAGCACCTGTGGCTTCAAGTTGTATTGATCCAAATGGGGAATGCCTGATGGGTACACAGAAAATCTGTTTTCTTTCTGCTAGAGCTTCGTAAAAGTTTTTCATTCTGACTCCTTATGTTTTTAGAACATAAGGAAGAGATGCTAACATGTTCTCCTGGTATTTCAAAATATTTCACCAGTTTTATTGCAATACTATTTTGCTGGGGTTTTTTGTTTGTTTTTTTAAATATATTCCTCTATCTCCTCTACTAATGAACATAATTGATTTGAAGCCCTCACTTTACCAACTGTCACTACTTGTGAGATATTTCCTTCATTTGTGTAATGGGAATGTTCCATTATGTGGTGGTTAAAGGTAATTCATGACATTGATCCTGCCTTGCAAACCTCACCAAAATCCATCTGTTCCTCCTTTTGCAGAACAATTTGGTGGACCCAGAAGATCATGATATCCTCAATATACATTAGGATGTGTGTCTGTGAGTGTGTTTGGGAAATGGGAGTCCTGTTTGAATAGTGGAGGTTGCGCTATTTTTGCAAATACTTATAAGGGAAAAGAGATTGGGTTTTGAACTCTTTTAAACCTGATAATGCAATCTATTTCAATTGCAAACTACTAGTAGCAAAAGGAGACTACTATCTACACCTCTAGGAATGCTATCATAATGGATGCTCCGAGGCCTTTTATTAGTGCAAAAGATAAACAATAGCATGAGGAAATTTACTGCTGTGCATAAATACAAGAATCTTTGTGTTAATTTTTTTAATGAATTAAAATTTTAAAAATGAAGCAAAAAAAATCTGTATGGAATGTAATTTTCAAACAATATTACATTAAAATTAATTATTCCTGATCTATTTTTTTGGTTGGTTAGTTGTTAGGCTTTTTTGGTTGGTTGGTGGAGGTTTTTTTGGGGGTTTTTTTGTTGGTTTTTTTTTTAAATTTTATTTTATTTATTTAGTTTTTTTATTAAGTCTGAAAAATAGCATTACTCAAAGGCTTGGTTCATTATGAGAGGCATAATTCATCCACCCACAAGACAGTATGAGATTACTGTGAAGCACAAAGCAAAGTTTCTTTTAGAAAAAAATATAACTTAAATCAGGAAAAGTGTAAAGTATAATCCTCAACTGCATGGCACTCCATGTTCATATGGTGGTTCCAATGATTCATCATATCTTCTGCTCAAGCCTTTGGAATCTAATTTATGATTTTTAATTCTTATTGTAGTTCAAAAAGATGTGGCAAATTGGTTCATGGTTTTATAGAAAATTTTTTTGTGCTGGAACAAAAATTTTAATAAAACTCACAGGACATGGAAGTCGCAATTTTTTCTGGTAACTGATAATATTTTTTTATATAGAAACTTGCATAGTTGCATTTAAATGAGGCTTCCTAAATGGTACTACGATATTAAAAATCTGTTTATATAAAAAAAAAAAAAAAAAAAAAAAATCTCAGTAAATCTCTCCAGTTTTCTGCTAAATCTAAGTAAATTACCCACACAGGTATGGGGTAGAACTGCTATACATTCTAGCACTTTTGATTCTCAGGTTTACACCTGAATAACAACACAATGTTTTCTCCCATCCTTGGCATTGACTGTTGCTTCTGTAATTGCTTTCTCTGTTATGAGTCTTTTTTTTCTCCTTTCCCTATAAAAGGAATTACAGCTTGTCTCTGTAGAAGATAAAACCTGAGTAACTGCTGTACCATAGAAATGCAGCAGGTTTTTGCAATAATATGAAGAAGGGAAGATATGTGACTTGTGGGCAATTAAATACATTCGACACAGCAGCCCATCGGAGAGCCACTTATTTTTAACTCCTTTTAGTTATTTCTCTTTAAAAAGGCTTTAGCCCTCCAGCTTCTCTCTGAAGAAACTTTGAGACTAGCCATGACAGGACTCATGTTGTTAAGCCTGCTGGGTTGCGCCAGTACAAAACATGATGACAGAGTCACCCACAGAGAGAGCTGTCTTATTTATCCCCATGTTGGCAAACTGATACAGTCTTAGCAGTAGTAGCTCTCCCTGCAATAATTTGTATTATTATTTGTGACAAATTACATGTCAAGGACATAATGGCAGATTTGTGCATCCCATTAATTTTTGTATGAGGGGTGGCAGGAATAAAAGGCTATGAACTCTTACTAGACACACATTGGTTATTAGTTTTACCTGTGAACCGAGAAGTCCTTTGCATTTAAACTTTTATGAGACAGACAGAGAAGGAAAGAGACAAGTTCAGACAGATTTGAGAGATGGAGAGGGAAAAAAGGGAAATATGTTGACTGAGGCTTGAAGAAGTGTCAGGTATGGATATAAGTCTCCATGGTACCAGTAATTCCAATGCATTTATTGAGACAAAGCCATTTTCTGGAAAAGCATTTTTTAAATGTGTATTTTTCCACATATTTAGGGTCAGGAAAGACAGTCTCTGCTGGTGAATACTACTAGATGATGTACACTTTTAAAGAGACATTTTTAAAGGGTTAATTTTACCTGTGTTTAACAAGTAGTTGCTGTAGGTTATTAATACAAACTTTGTGCAACAGTTACTCTGTGAGAGATTCATATCCTAAACAAGGAGAAGCATCAGCAGAGACATTACTAAATGAGCTTTAAACATCACAATGAGTTTAGAAAGCAACCGAGTGCAAGAGAAGAACAATATGAAAACATGGGAAAGAAGTAGGGGTAGGTATAATGAAAGCTTGGACTGTGGCCTGTGTGTAATGTAGGAGGTCACATAAGATGATTGTAATTGTCCTTTTTGGCCCTAAAAATCCATGAATCTTTGAATGAATGAATGAATCTGTGAATCTGGGACAAAAGCTGAAACCAGGTTCAAAGATTACAGGTCCAAAGTCAAACTCATCAGTGAAGACTTATGAAAAGACATGATTGATGACTAACCTTGTCCTTTGGCTGTACGTGAAGCTACTGATTTTTAAAAGTGACACTTGTCACTTTTCTGTCTTACCAGGAGGAGAAGAAAAGTGTATATATAATCTTTGTCAACATCAATTTTTTCTTCAGGTTTATTGCAATCATAAACTGTACTGCACAACGAAAAAATACACTGTCACCTTGGGTCCATCAAACTTGACACTAAAAGGTTAAAGAAATTTCTTAGCTTAGCTTGATCCAAAGAGAAAGAATACCGACACAATACTTGCTGCGGACATTTTTTTTTTATTTTTTTTTTCCTTTCCTTTTTCTTGCAACTGCAGACAAAGTTTACAGACAAACAATGGGCATTGCATTCAGCTCAGCAGCACAGAGGTAATTGTATCAATAAGTTCCAAAGATTTGAAGGTTCATTCAGTGGGTCGTTTAGAGTGCTAAACATTATGGCTTCGAAGAGATTCACAGATTGAAAGTTGGTTCATATGAAGTGGCAAGTCCAGAGATGGAACAAAGGTTTTGCAGGATTTTGCATGTTTGCTTACATAGGAATGAGAAGCAATTAAAAGCAAAAATTGCCCCTACTTCTTCCTTTGTATATGATTATTAGCAGACTTAAAAATTAAGCACTGGGAACATAGCAAAAAAATTCCCATCCTTGACCAGACCCTGGTTCCCTAATGAAAAACAATTTGTACGATAATGACTCCTTTACTTCTTTGTAGAATGAAAGCATTGCTCATTAACCAATGCTGCAGGCAAAGCGAGTAAAAATCTGTACCAAGTGAACTCTAAATAAGGAATCCAGAGACTAGGAGAAGTGGAAAAAGCATAAAATGAAGTTTCATGACAGAAGTAGTGTGCTGTTAATGCTTATACAGACTTCACACTAAAGAACTAAAACTAAGAAAAGCAACAAAAAAAGGAACCTGTGAGATTTCAGTGCTTTCAGTTATTTCCATTCATAGCAGTTTGTTGTTTTTTTTTTTTTTTTTTTTTAATCTGTGTTTGCATTTTGACATTAAAAGGCTGAATTTTGTCCCCTTTTTAATTTAAATGCTATTTACATAAAAATCAGTTACAACCTTCTATTCTGACTAAACAGGAAAAACCTTGACATTTGGGAAACACTACAAACTAGAAGATAATTGTTCTTCTAGAAGTCTGAGATTTCACCAACTGCTTTTCTTTAGCTACTTTCTACTCATGGACCTTTAGTGACGGCCAGAGGAGAGTACTTCCTGAAACAAAATAGTTTGTATACAGACTGTTTAATAGGAATAATTCCTACCACTATGTAAGAATTTGTAACCTTTCTTATAACTGCAAAGTTTTTCTGAAGTAGTTAAATTTTGAAAACAGGTTTCTTTATTTAAGACTTAAAGACAACTCTTACAATTCACTTTCTGAGAAACCTTTGCAAAGTCTGTGAAAGGTGAGAAGTCTGGAAAAAGCACAGGATAGGATTTACAGCAGGTACTTCTTAGCAAAAAAACTTCTTAGTACTTCAGAATCATGTCCCATTGCTGTCTGCACTAGTAATGTGGGGTAAAATACCCAAAGTAAATACATATAATTTTTGTTATTGTGTGTGTGTTGTTAAATAATAAAATTCCAGTATCACCTGAAGCTTTATTTCACCCTGACTATTTGCAATATTGATTTTCCATGATATAAGTAACATGCAAAATTTAAGCTACAAGGGTTTATTTAGCAAGACAGAAAGCAAGAGTGAAAGTGAACAAGGAGCTTCATGATTTTGACATACAATTCTTTAGATATGATCAAAGAAGTCCATTTACTGGAAGCTCTACTAAGTGTCAGGCAACACAACTTAAAGAACTGGAGCTGTCAACAGGATGACACATTCATTTTGAGGCAACTTTCAAGGTTTAGAAACTTAAATCTTTTTTCCACATTGTGTTGAAATATCTATTTTCCTAATGAATGATTTGGGTTTTGGATTCCTGTCCAAAGTAACTTAAGCATTCATCCTTTCCATTGAAAGAGAAAGTAAAAATAAATGAAAAATAAAACTTACCCTGAAGAACACTTTATTGAAGTCAATGCATTTGCAAATAATACTTCTGTTTTGATAAAACCACGATAGGATACAATTTAGCTTAATAAAATACGTTCTTCCCAGTAACTTCTAACAGCTCTGATCCAAAGAATGCTAAAAAGAATTAATTTCTGTTAGGGACAACATTACACGTAACAATTAGACCACCATCTGAGAGAAAAAGTTACTCAGCTGAAGTGATTGCCCTGTTTTAACTTTCAAAGTTGGCATCCCAAGGGGAGACTGTGTTCTGCAAATACAGAGTCACAATTCTTGTCACAAGTGTGTGCTGAAGCTTGTAATGGGTTTCTTCTGAACCTTTCACACTTCTGCTTTCCACAGAAGGTTCATTTACCTTTTTGAAGCAGAACAGAGCTGGTTTTAGATTGTCTTGACTTCAATAGACAGTGAAGTCCCCTGAGTCTGAACTTGGATGCCTTCGTCTAAGCAAATTTTTATCTGATTGGTTGGCAAAGAAAGGAAGAGAACGGCAACAATTTTAAAAGCTTCATGCCCTGTATTTTGCAGTCCCTTAATAATAATTCCTTTCAGCAATTTCTTCCCTACTTGTCTTTCTCATGTCCAGTTCCCTAATGAAAATTGTGAATAAGAAGTTAACTGAAATCTAGTCACCTGGGGATCCTCCCTACTTTGTCGTGGTCTGTCATGGTGTGCCCAGTACACTGGTGACAAGATTCTGCAAGACACCTCCAGAAACCCTGTCAGGCACCCTCAGGCTGCACCTCCCATCAAGGAGTCCTGGGACATTTTGGCATCAGAGCACAAACTTTTGGCAATGTCAAAAAAACAAACAAAAAAAAAAATTAAAAATTGATCCTTTTCAAATAAAAAAGTTAATGGCCAAATAGGGAAAAAAAAAAAAAAAAATCTATAAAGTCATGCTACTTCTTTACACTGGCACTTCTTTTCCCAGATACAGGAGGCTTCCAGGGGTTCCAGACTAAAACCATCTCCTCCCTCTGCTCAGGCTTAAGCTCCCCAGCAGGTTCAGCCTCCACTGGGAGAACCAGAAGCCTGACAGTGTGGCTGGTACCTCTACAGACACTTGTGCAACTTGCTGGTACCTCCTGCAGAAGATATCCTTGTAGTCGTCCACCAGGACCTCAGTCAAGTGGAGCTCGTTCCTACAGATGACCTGGATGACCTTGGAAAGGTAGGGTGGCTCTTGCAGTAGAAGATGTGACCCACAACAGAGCAACGGGTGATCTTAACCACAACTTCCAGACCTACAGGGAAGCAGTTCCTGAGTTGTAGGGGGTCCAATCTAGCCTGTGCTCCCCAGTGTGAAGCTTCCCAAAAGGAGTCCTGTAAAAATGGCATTGACCCATCTGTACCCTGAGGACATTTCTGAGTTCTCATACACCCAGATCTCCATGTGATTTTCAGATCTGGAGATGGCAAAGATGCCATAGGCAAAGGTGAGGGATATATGATGGGAAGAAGAGGGAAAAATCTGGATTAAAATAAAAACATAAAAGCAAAGGTGTGATGTCTGGGGATAACACAGCCCTCACATTGGCTGTGGACAATTTGTAGCTCTCTGTCATCTCTGTCTCAGACATCTCCCTATCTCATCCAGCTGTGTGCCTGGTGTGGTGGCTTTGGCAGAGGGATTGGTCCTGGCTTCTGGGAGTGGACAGAGGTGGAAGGGGCAGTAGGACACTGAGAGGCCTCACCCATAGTTCTGGACTCAGAAAGAAAGGGGGATATTACTATGGAAAACCTACCACCACAAAAAAAGGAACTGTGAAGTTAGAGCTCATTAGTCAGTGGTCTAGTCAATTCTTCATCTCCCCTCATCTTTTCCACCTGATCTTTAGAAGAGGATGAGACAGAAACTTGCTTTTTTTCAGGAAAAAACCACAACAAATAAATTAAAAAATAGCTGAGCCTCTGCATTCTTGCTGAGCAGAGATGAGGCAGCACCAGGAGCTAAACTGCCAGCTTGTGGTAAAAAATATCTTTACTAAGATGGGGCCATCTCCTGGGTTCCCTCTGCACAAAGTCTTCCCTTCTTCTGGCCAGGGAATGGGATACAGCTGTCCCAGTGGGAGCAGCTGGCCTATCATAGGCACAGAAGGAGAGGCACAGAGGGGAAAAAGCCCCTCAGGGTTTCCTTGAATGCAAAATATAGGGTTAAAAAAAAGGATTTCCAGTGCATTTTGATCTGCAGGTGACAAATTCTTGCTGTCCCACCCTATTCCTGGGTAACCCTATATCTAAGCATGAGAAGATACAGGACAGCAGTTAAATTTCTAATGGGAGAGACTTTGCAGGAAAGTAGATGGAGGGAGGCAACTCAAAAATCTGTTTTCAAAGGGTTCGTGCTCATCAAAGTTCAAGAGAGTTTTCTTCTCTGACAGCCCCATGTCTCTGACTGTGACTGAGCACTCTCTCCTGGGCACAGCCCATTCAAGCCAGCATCCCATGGAGGAAGCTCTGCTGGACAGGGAGCATCCTGGTCTAGTGGAAGGTGTCCCTGACTATGCAGGGAGGGTAGAACTATATGATATTTTCTAACCCAAGCCATTCAAGGAATCTATAATTCAACCAAACACTGAATCTCAAGATAGTGTGATATGCTTGGTTTATGTCTGTGTGTATATGGGAGATCCATTTGCCTAGCTGTTTTAACTTGTTTGCTACAGTCCTTCTCCTCTCAGCTGACAAATCTGTGATCAAATGGATGAGTACTTGTATAGCCTGTTGGCAGGATGAAGTCTAGAATACTGCAGTGTATTGCACTTAGGAGATACAATTTTAAACACCACTTGTTAAGGCTTTAAGGAACATGTGTTTTATGACCCTTCCAAGCCAGATATTATGCCCAGGAGTATGTCTCTAGGTGACAACATGGCCTTTCTGGGAACGAGGGCTACAAAGAGTAGCCTATAATCCTGGGTGATTTAAACTAAACAGCAACCTGGGCCTGAAAGGGTGAGGGTGAATTTATGTAAACATTTTGGGAATGAGCTCTGTGTCCTAGTCATCCCTGTCTGAAGTTATAGAGTTAGCCTCATTTTCCACTTCTAAAATATACCTAATACTAGCTTTCTGCTACAGATTGATGCCCTGAGGAACCCACAGGCCTCACTGTCCCTCCACAGCCTCTTGTGGGAGGCATTCCCTCTGCCCAGGACCCCATCTGGGGGGCTACCAGTCCTTGCCTCAGTGGGGCTATACTACATGAGTCTCCAGCTCCCAACAACCCTACCCAGACCATCCACAGACCCTGAAAATCCTGGCCCAGCCTCAGAGAAGTGCACAGTGCCTGGGGCTCTCCCATATACAGTCTAGGTGTCCTTCTGTCTGGTGGGACAGGTGCTGGCTGCCAGGCGTCTGATTTACTGAACTGTCCTTGTATAATAAATGTATTTATAATAACACCAGCTGCACTGAATTCAGATTATTTGGAGAAGCAACAGAGTGGTGTCTCATCTTCCATGATCAGTCTCACAACCAGAGTGAGGAGCAGCCCAGGAACCCCTCTAAGAACCTCTAAGGAGGTACTGGGTCACAGCTACCCTGGCACGAGACACAGGGATCCCCAAAATCTGCTGGGGTGTTCACCCCCACTGTGAGAGGCCTGAGAGCTTCCTTCACCCCAATGCAGAGGAGAAATGGGAACCTGTGAGTCTGTGTGCTAACTGTCGAGCTACGAGATGCTCCAAAGTGGGTTTCTTACACTTGTTCAGTTGAAACTGTTCCACTTTGTATAAATAATTAAATACTCATTGGGCTGGGGAGAGAAAGAGAAGTGATTGTCTACCTTACCAGTTAATTACATGAGGAAGTGAGTAAAATGTTGTGGTTTCTACTCTCAAATAGTCACTGAAATATGTTCTTCAGTGATGTATTTTAAGGCTCTTGTTATAATTATTAAAGTTTTGAAATAACTGTTGGTGCTGTGGATTTCTGGAATTTTCCTAAAATTCCCAAATCTTGTTATTTAGATAAGAAGTAAAAATCTTGTGTGTTGGTAAATAAAAGGCAGGAGATAGTTTTTATTTTTGAATCTTGATGATAAAATAAAAAATGGAAAGGAAATTGAATAAAAAATATTTTTTTTCAAAAAAATATTTACTGTTTAATGGAGGTGAGCTTATCTGTTAAATGGGTGAATAGATAATCTATGGATATGTTTACAGCATTCTTCTTGTGGAAATTTTGGAAATAAAAAGAGAAGTTAAATTTACAAGAATTCATCCTTCAAAAAGACCAAACCAACTCAAAATAACAACAATAAACAAGCAACAGTTTGAAAAACCACTGAACAGGCATGTAAAATTTAAAACTAAAATATACTGATATATTCACAGAAAATTTTACAATTTTTTATTTTGTATTTATTCACCCCCCTTAGTCTGCTAAAGTAACTTGAGTAAACATAGTTCTCAATTTACCTAAGTTGTAAAGCTTAATTTTATCCTTTAAACTTAAAATTTAACTCTAGTCTTCCAAGCAAGTAATTATATCTGCATGGAACTTCAAGCACTTTCCTAATCAACTGGAGTTAAAAGAATTAAAATACACAAATAGATTTCAACACTTTTTAAACTGACTGTAAAGAAACGGGATGAAATGTTTGCTTGTTCCCAGGACCTGACCTTTCCTGGATTTTGATGCAAACTGAATTAGCAATCATGATGTCATTCTCAATGACCTAATCTTGTTTCAGTTCCTCCTGTTTCACATTATCTCTGTGGGTCTTAGATTGCCACAGTTTATTGTGACAGATTAGACCTATGTAAAATCTGATATGCATCTTATTGTCAGGAGCAGCGTGCAAGAGTCATTATCCATAAACTTCTGTAGAGTTGCCAACCCTCGATGCTTCAGACATAGGCAGCCTGATAGAGAACTTTACTCCAAAAGTGTGCAGTATTTCACAGTTATAACTCCATCATGGTCAATTAGCCAGACATGTTCCTGGCTTTTATCTTCAAAAATGATGCTTCTTGATTATTTATGTTTCCAAAAGCTATTATTGAGTAATTCAGTGTAGTGAAGGACTTCAATAAGCTCTACCATTGTGACTGTAAATCCAGGTGTTAATACTCCCAGGTGGCTCATCATCTCACTGCAGATACCTAATAAAGTTGCCATTAGCTGGCAGTGTACATTGAAGAAAGCTATACAGCCAGCTGATCTTCTTATTAAAGAAAAGAATACTGGAGAATACCAGGAAGATTATCTGAGTTGTCCAAGATCTTAAAGAAAGGAGGAGAAGGGACCAGAGAATGCCTACTTTCACAGGTTGCTTATAGGAAGAATACTGAAAATGGTAACCAACAACAGATGACGGACAAAGAACCAAGGGTTTATAGAATAAGACCGCGGTAGTCAAGTTGGTTTAGAAGTCAGGTATTGGTTCCCCAGTCTTGCTTCTGAGAATAACTTTAAAAAAACATTTGATTGTGATAAATTTGATGTAATTTGACTTATCTTCTGAAAAGATACAAGCCCGAAAGGCTTGCCATCTTTGTGAGAGGAAATCTGGGGAAAGTGAGTAAAATATTACTAAAAAAATTGTTGATGACTTTTTTGCTTGCTACTTAAATGTATATATATTTATATAAGATTTAATATGGTTATTGTGAGAGCATCTTAAAATGTAATAATCTTGTTCATATGAGGTGCTGAGTGAAGAAATAACTTGTTCAATAATATTTCTTGGAACAATAACTTGTTCCAAGAAATAACTTGTTCATGCAACTCAGGTGGTAACTGGGCGTACACTCTGACTGGGTGAACAACCGGATGAGTACTGAATCACAAGTCAAAAGCTATCAGAATATGTGTCATATAGAGAATGACTCCCTAATCTGGTCTGACTTCATATCTTTACTTCAAGTGCTCAGGGGATGTGTAAGCCATAATATTGTCACCATAAGCACAGCACAGCCACATTTCTGGTGTTTTTTCCCCCCCCTCCCTCGATTTTTTCAGAACTCTTTTTTATTACCTGCAATAAACAACTATGCTAAGTCAAGCCCTCAGAAGTGATAAAATGCCAGAATTACACTTAATGTGCCATCTGAGTTTGCTGTCACTTGCTATCATAGGCATGCACATTCCTGAACACAGTTCAGCTGAAAGCATTTGTTTTCAGAGTGGTCACAGTCTCATTTACTGTCAAAAGGCACGGTTCTTTGGAAGTTGATTAGGTTTTAATAGGGTGAGGGCATTTGTGTGGAAAAATACACCTCCTCAAAAAAAAATAAAAAAAAAAAAAGCAAAAATTTCTGCAGCATCTAGAATCAGGACATGTGAAATCTGGTTTGGTGAAAATGCATTGTTTGTTTTCTTGGCTGGTGCAAGGGGACAATGTAAAGGGACTGCTACCTTTCACATTAAATAATTTTCTTTACCTGCCACTGCAAAAGCAGAACAAAGAGAGAAGTCATATAAACCTCAGTAACTGAATGCAGTGATCTGAAATATTAGCAACACAAATTTGATTATGCTTCCACCTGCCTGTAGCTGTTGACAGAGTAGTTAACAAGAACAATAGAAATAACTGGAGTTGTTGTAATATTTTTCTTTAAAACATTTCAGGTAAAGACTGAAATAAAAATCTAAAGGAGTGAGCATCTGAGGTAAACTTTTTCCTGTATTAAAAACTCCTGGCCTCCAAACCTGATCATTCCAGATGCACAGCTGGTAGCCATTGCAACAACAACAGTAATTCTGTAATATCCTCCCATGTAGGCTGTTGCAGCTTGTCTGTTTTGCATCTCCTGTTGTGTCTTAGGCTCTTTTTTAGTTTCACTGTTTATCCTAAAGAAAAGTAAATAGAGAAAACATGTTATTTTCTCGATACTTATGCAGGTTACAGTAACAAATCTGCACTGAAGATATATTCATTTGGGACTGTAAGACTGGCTAATATAGTATCTCAGGGCTAACAGATGTGTAATAAATTTTGACTTTTATTAATGAATCATCTATAAAAGCTTAACATTAATTTATAAATATTGATTCAAAGACTGTTGCTATGATATTATATACATATAAATAGAGAGCTGGTGCTTTGAGAGAAGAACAGGTTTCTTATATGAGAAACATAGATTGGAAAGGTCTTGTTTAGACCTGTGTGCTCAGTCATGAAATCTTCACAAGAAACAAACTCTGGATTCCTTGACAAAATCATTGTTGTCATACTCCAGCCACCATCAATTAGACCTAATAAAATCCCCCAAATGTATTAAAAAAGAATCCTTAAACATGAACTATAATGTATTCAGCACTTTTCCAAAATGTTTTATGTCACTTGGGTTTAAAAATGATTAAATGTTTTGAAGCATTTTGCTATATACACATATTAGAAATCTGTCCCAGTGTTCTGATATTCCACTGCTTCGATGTTTACTTTCCCCCCAAATTTGGACAGATTAAATCACTGAAAATTCACAATCTATACAGAAAAATGTGATGTGATATGATGTGAGGTGAGGTTCTTTTGTCTTTTGGGAAGGTCTCAGATAACTGGAACTTGGCCAACGTGACATCTATCCACAAGACCGGATATAAGGTGGATCCAGAGAAATATAGGCCTGCCAACCTGACCGCGATGCCTGTAAGGTTATGGCACAGATCATCCTGAGTGCCATCAAGTGCCATGTAGAAGGCAACCAGGGCATTAGATCCAGCCAACATGGGTTTAGGAAAGGAAGTTCCTGCCTGAACAATCTCATGTCCTTCTGTGACTGGATAACCTGCCTAGTGGATGAGGGAAAGGCTGTGGATGTGGTCTTCCTCAACTTCAGCAAGGTTTTTGACACAGTCTCCCACAGCATCCTTCTGGAAATGCTGGCAGTTTGCAGCTTGGAGAGATGCACCCTTCACTGAGTTAAACACTGGTTGGATATCCAGGCCCAGGGAGTGGTGGCAAATGGTGCTGCATTTAGTTGGTGTCCGATGACCAGTGGTGTCCGCCAGGTATCAATAGTGGGCCCAGTCCTATTCACTCTCTTTATGCTGAATCCATCAACCGGGATGGAGGGGTTGAGTCTCCCCTTAGTAAATTCACAGATGACACAAAGATGGGGGAGATTGTTGATCTGCTGGAGGGTAGGAAGACTCTGCACAGGAACCTGGGTGGTGGAACTTAGGGAGGTGGGTTTTTTTAGCCTGGAGAAGACTCAGAGGGGACCTTATCAGTCTTTACAGCTACCTAAAGGGAGGTTGTAGTCAGCTGGGGGTAGGAGTCTTCTCCCAGGTAACTGGTAACAGGATGAGAGGTCATGGCCTGAAGCTGCACCAGGAAAGGTTTAGGTTGGATATGAGGAAGCATTTTCTCATGGAAAGGGGATCAGACACTGGAATGGACTGCACAGGGAAGTGGTAGAATCAGCATCCCTAGGGGTATTTTAGGAAAGTGCCATGGGCTAGCCAGTATGGTGGTGCTAGGTCATAGCATGGACTTGATCTCAAAGGTTTTTTCCAGGCTCAATAATTCTGTGATTCTGAGAAAACAGAGAAACCTTCTAGAGGAAGAGTTTCTATATTTGCACAGGAAACAAATCCAGCAGGTAAAACAGTTTTGATATTTCAACCTGTCTAACTCTAAGGTGCCAAATCGCAATTTATTGTGAAATAACTCTCAATTTCACATGCCATTTGAAGTCAAATTAACACTTTGAAAGGCTATATTTTAATGTGACTTTCAACATGTGGTGCTTGTTTGGTTTGAAATTTCATTTGGGAAAAGCAAAAGAAATATTGTTAAATCAAGAAACTGTTGACTAAAAAATGCATTTTCTAGTTGGAAAATACTTATTTCTAAAGGATGCTCTTTCAGTTGTCCAGTTGTGTGCTTCCAAGGCCTGGTGTTTTTTGTTCTATTTTCATGACAACACATCTGTGAAAGGAAGGTGTGGGTTTCTATGTAATCCAGGATGAATTTCAAAAAGAGAAGTATAACTCTCTGCATTTCTCATAGCTCTTTCCTGGGGATTTCAAGAAAGTAAGAAAGTCTTCTTCAATCTGACCTTTCATACTACAGAACTGACAGATCATGCTCTTACCTCCCAATTACAGAATACCAGTTGGAAGCAGAGATCAGTTTGAACTGGAGGACTCTAAGTGAGATTCATATAGGATAAAATATCAAATAATGATGTAATTGGTTCAAGATAGCTCTGTATAGAAGATTGAAAGATCCAGTAACTGGCTCAGGAGCTCCAGATTTATGGTTCTGAATGGAAAGTAGATAGAGTAAAAACTTCAACACATTTTATACTCAGAGTTTTCACAGACTACAGTCTCTGTCTTATTACTTAACTCTATGACAAATCTCAGAACTGTTTAAAAGTGTCTTGAACTGGATTTGTGACAAATAGACTATACTAAACATCAGTTTTAACTGTGATCTCATTTGTAAGATCCTCCACTCCCCTAAGTCACTACTACTTTGAGCAAAGAAACTTTCTAAGAAGGATATACACAATGTTGGGACAACAAAAGTTGCACAAGGTTTGATATGAGATACAGCTCTCTTTATGTGAGATGAATGTCCTGAGGGACATCAAATTTGACAAAAGTCCACAGATGGCTCTTGTAGCTATCAGGACAAATTGTTCCCTAAGCTGCATGGGCAAGAAGATAGCTACAAGATGGAAGGATGTGATTATTCCACTCTCATCCGCTCTTGTTTGGATATACCTGGAACACTGTGTTCAGTTTTTGTTTATTCCCTGTCCTAATTTTTGCTCTGAAAAGAGCCCAGAACTGGGACAACCAACCAAGTGGGTTACAGGTCTGCAGAACCTCGTTTAGGAAGGGAAGTGGAAAATCTTCTTGCAGTCATTGAAATTTTAGAATAGGCTTCACAAAGAAGTGGCAGAATCCACATCTTTTATAAATACTTCAACAATGTTAGCTTGCCAGCTCTTGATTTTTTCATGTTTTACTTGGAGTTTCTAAACTTTCTCTGTTATCATATCTCCTCTTGAATCCCTATATATTTTTTTTTCTCTTAGTAATTACACTCTGACTGTTTTAAACTTTCCAATATTTAGTGGCTTTTCATCACTTACTGTGTCACATTAAGCACAAAATTTCTCTGTAGAAGTGAACTAACTTCACACTTGTACCTCAAATTAGAACTTGGACATCAGACACGTGAATTCTTGAGCTGTGGTTTATGCTTTCGATTTATATTGCTTTTGCTTTGCAGTTTGGGTTCACAAATAATTACCTACACGTGAATGCAAGTTTCCAAGCTTTTAATGTCTACTCTTTGAGATATATGTAAATGGAAAACTATGTAATTTAGCAATTACACTGGAAAGAAACATATTATATAGTTGTATATGGTTTAGTGTGGGTCTAAGGATATATGTATATACTCTTCTAGAATTCCTGAGAGAATTTCTTACAAGTTTTTTATCAGCTGCACTTGGCATAATAATTTTATTTCACAAGATAATTTTAGTTGCAGTAGCAAGTAAAGGAACATCAGCATGCCTTAAAACTCAGAATACACTTAGTTATTCAGAAAACAATGAAAAATTTTTCCTGACAGAAAACCCACATCATTGCATGTGCTTATGCAAAACACAGCAGAGTCAGTGGAAATGTTTCAAGTCTGTTGGCAAAGCCAACAAGAGTCATACAAAAGCAGGAGAGAGAAATTATGGAAGGCATTAACAAAATGATTCTTTCACAGAAGAAGAAATGATGTGACTACCTGCTTACTCAAAGACATCACAAAACAGAGTAACTCTCCTGGTCTTTCTTGCAGTACCAAGAAGTCACAGAAGGATAAAACAGAGCAGAATATGCTTTTGCTTATTTAACTGGTCTGATGTCAGTCACAACAGAATTATAGAAGTCAGCAATACTCTGTCGATATACATTATATATGGTCATAGTTCTGAAAAACTATACACTTCCCCCTGAATAGAAGGCATGATTAGCTACACAGCTACACATAGAAGGCATGATTAGCAGTTTCAGTATCCAGAGAATTCACACTGGAGTGATCTGATGCTGGTAAGAAAAAGACATCTTAATCTTCATGTCCTAAACATATGGGTATACTAAGTTCTCTTGTAACTGAAACTAGTTGCCAGATTTTTTGGCAAGTTTTATATTCAATTTGTTTGGAGTGCTACTTCCTGACAGCTACTATGGTTTATATCACTTAAATATTTTCAATATTTAATCTACAAAAAGAACCTAATTAGTTAGTATGAAAATGTAAGGCAAAGCTATCTCACACTGCAATCATTTTTTATATCTCACTCAATAATTTACTTTGGTCTCAAAGAACTACTAAAAAAAAAAAAAAAGAAAAGAAAAAAAATGAAAGTAGCATGGAAATGGCAAGATATTAATTTCTTCTATATGTGGGTAGTTTTATACAAGACTTAAAAAAAAGCCTCAAGACCTAATCCTTTAACTTGTTCTTACAACATGATCCATTATGCCTTATGGATAGCAAACTATATGTACCACTGTATTTATTAATGTATTGTAGTAGATCACCAGTCTATATTTCTTTAGCCCATCCTTGGTAACATATTCAGAACATTATTTAAAGCTCATTATTCACTGAAATAACACATGCAAAAGCACAAGTTGGTTAGCTGTGATATTTTATTAGAGTGAGCATTTCGGGATTTTATTCTTAGTCCCTCATCAACATAAAACATAGTAAAGAGTTCATAAATCTAATTAAGGACATTTGAATAAGGAAAAATCACTGAATATTTAGTTAGGATATGCAAGCCTCATGTACAAGCAAGCCATTAGAGGCAGTCATAAATGCCAATTGAAATGCACTCAATAACTGCTAGTTTGTCTGAGTACAAAAAAGAAAAATGTAAATGGAATGTTAGTCTGCAAAGATAGAAGTGTTTTGTTTTCCTGGTTGTTTGGCTGTTGCTTTTTTTTTTTTTTTTTCCCCTTCCCATCATCTCCTTCTCCCACCCGTCCTTCTTTAAAGAAAAGCACTGGGAAACAAATAATAATTAAAATAACTAACTAATTTAATTAATTAATTAATCATTGTACTATTTTACTGGAATTCTGTTCAGATTTGGGTTGCCAAATGCTTACCAAGTGGGAAAATAATTTAATGTACCCTGCATCTTCTGAAACTGACCCAGTCACAAATGTAATTGCTCCATTATCTTTTTTTTATTATTATTACTCTAGGTAATATTTCAATTAAAATGTCCCCTCAGACTTCTCTAGTCTAAGTGATCTCAGGCTTCTCTGCCTTCCATATCCTTATTGACTTGAAAAATAACAAACAAGTATAAATGACATTTAAAGCTCTTAATTGGTGTCATTAACAGTTCTTATTATTCAGCAGGACAAGCAGTGGCCTTTTATTGAGAATTCAGTGATGCACATCTGCTTTGAACTCATCAGACTTAAAGGCAAGTAATGAAACAGATGAGTGACTTTTTTTTTTTTTTTTTTTTTTTTTTTTCTTAAAACAGATAATTTTAGGGAACGTAATCTTCTTAGAAAGGTGAATACTTCTATAACAGAAGTACATCTTAAAATAATGTAAATGTATTAAATGATTAAATAATGTATTAAATAATTAATAATAACATTTTTTATTATTTAACTTATTGTCAGTTTTAATTGTTATAAACCAGACCTTGAGATGGAATTTGAATTGTAATAGTATGTATGTACAAAAGGACTGTTGATATCAGTATAATTTAAAACTGAAGAGTTGTTTGATGCTTTGAGGAAGTACTTCTGATCACTAAAATAGTTGTTCTAGACAGCCAAGCCCAAAGTTTTATTCTTCAAAACATCTTTATTAGGCAATCACACTGTGGTACCAAGATTTTTCAGACTTCTAAATTTCTACCATAGACAGCTTCACTTCTTCTGTGCTATTTGCACATAGCCAACTAACCTTTTAGGGATATGGTTAATGAGTTCTACTAAGCTCTAGTGGAATTTAAAAAATAGAGAAAGATTAATCTAATTTTTTTTCTCTAGTATTCTTCAATGGAAGAGTCATGTAGGCTCTTTCTACAGCCTGTAACACATCCTGATGAAGGGCAATGGATTGTGTTTACCTTTGGAAGATATTTTAGGGTTTTCTAGATAATATCATCAAAATAACCATGGGCACATTTAGCAAACTAACACAGACTTGGTCAGTTAAGGGGGCTTTCGTATGTCCAGATTTATAACTTTAAATATATCTTGGTCATCCTGTAAAGTCAATGGAAAGAGGCTCGAGCAAGATGAAGAGCTATGGTACTAACAGATATTTCTATCAAACCATAACAAAATGTTTTTACCCCAGGTCCAAAATCAGCATCTCATTTTATCCTGTGAATTTCCTACTGTAACTTCTCAGCTTTATGTATGGCTTTCTTGGTGTCTGATTCATCACAAGTATCAGATACATTATCTAAATGCCTAATTCTGCATTTTACTAAGTGACAACATTTAGGAACTTTACGGGACTAATCCATACTGTATACACTAGTAGTGGGATTCAGATAAATAGGTTTTGGGGAAAAAAATCTTGAAATGGATGTGTTCTTTTAAAAATAAGTGAAGGTCATGAAATTTGTTCATTCTGTGTAACACAGTAGTCCATGTGTGAATAAAATACAGACAGGTGTGAACAAAAAATAACTGACAAAGACACAGAAAAGCCCTGCCAGAAATCTTAAGAAAGTTGTCTCATCTCTTTGGAGCTTTACACTGTAGCAGATAAATTACTGCCTAATCATTCATTGTGTTACCTGTCAGAGTGCTAACTATTGCTCCATATGAAAAATCCATGCTGAGAATCCAGCTTAAAAAAGTCTGAGAGTTCTGTAATGAAAAGGAAACATTTGTTAAGCACAAGTGCTTTGTGACTTTCATATTACTTACCCAGAAAAAACCTGCTCTTGTTCAGCTAATTTGTGGTGATGTCAGGCTGGGATTTTCAAAGGTGCCTGAACAAGTCAAATGACTGGCTCCTATTGACTTTGCAGCAACAATACTGATCAGAAATTTTTATACTGCTTTCTTTTTAATGAAGGAAAGAAGTGAAGGAAAGTGTTAGCTAAGTGTTACCTAAAGATGAAAGAGACTCACTTTTCTTGGAACTTCAGACATCAGTGAATATTTTGCTCAATATATTAGAAAATGTATTCTTATTAATAGCAGTAGTAATAATAGTTATAGTCTACAGAAGTACGTTCAAAACACCTGATAGAAAATAATATTTTTCTTTATTTTGTAGGTGCAAAAATATGACCTGAATCAGCAAAAATCTATGACTTCTCTACATGTGCCCCTCAGTTTGCCTACCAAAAAAAAAAAAAAAAAAAAAAAAAAAAAAAAGAAAAGAAAAAAAAAAAAATCACCTATCACCTAAAAATCACCTAAAATACTGACCATGCAGCAGGTATCACAAAAAGCATGAGCAAGGTATTTCGTCCCAAATCATCCTTTCGTAACCATTAAGATCACTTCCAGCCTTGGCCATTCTGTGATTCCGTTATTATGTGAAGAAACACAATCCTGATTATTTTTGTTTTTCACTTACTTTCCCATAACTTATCCATCTCAGAAACCTCTAAATGAAGGGATCACGAGAGACCACGTAGAAAAACTCTTGTCCTATGGTAGATTCAACAAAACCTGTATTGATTAGATGTAGCTTGACTAAACTTAATTTCCTTCTTGCTATTAGTATGTTTCCATATGGATTTAATGATCTGCAAATTCATGTATTCTCATGAGACCCCACCTGCAATACTGTGTCCAGCTCTGGAGTTCTCAACATCAGAAAGACATGGAGCTGTTGGAGCAAATCTAGAGGAGAGGCACAAAGTTGATTAGCATGCTGCATCATCTCTTCTACAAGGGTTGACAGAGCTAAAGAGTTCAGTCTGGAGAAGAGCAGTTTCAAGGAGACTTTATAGTACCTTGAAGGGGCTACAGGAAAGATAGAGAGGGATTTTCACGACGGCATAAAATGAGGGGACAAGGGAGAACAGTTTTAAGATGAAAGAGGAGATTTAGGTTAGATATTAGGCTGAGGTTCTTTCCTGCGAGGGTGGTGAGACACTGGAATAGGTTGTCCAGGGAAGTTGTGGATGTCCCTTCCATGAAGTGTTAAAGGCCAGGTTAGATGAGTTTTGGAGCAACCTGATCTAGTGGGAGGTGTCCCTGCCCATGACAGGGGGATTGGAACTAGATGATCCTAAAAGTCCCTTCTAACCCTGAAAATTCTATGATTCTAAATGATTCTATGATTCAGATGAAAACAATCAGCTCAGCTGTATATAAAATGCATGAGGAAAAAAGGATCCCTCATTCCATACTATGTTTAACTATCATTTTAAGGGATTGCCTTAATGGATCTGGTTTGCTTCCTGGGCTGCAAGTGTATACTGACAGCTCATGTTGAACTTCTCATCTACCAGCAAACCTGAGTCCTTTTCATTGGAGCTGCTCTCAAAGCAGTCATTGCTCAGCCTATATTGGTGAAAACACTTTTAAACTGTTCTTTCTTTGGGAAGGTAAAAAGGGCTGGATATATAAGATATTAAACCTGTATAAGGTACCACAGATTCCAGAGAAAGGCAAAGAAATGATGAAGCCATGTAAAGATATTAATATTCTTAGTAGAGTATGTTTACCTCTTAAACTGATCAGAATCCTTTTGAGGTGAATATACTCGAAGCACCAAGAAAAACAAAAAAAGCCAGATAAACACCACCCTCTCTTCCCCCCACCACAAAACCTTCAGTAATAGAGTTTATGGTCTAAACAGATAATGGAAGTAGAGAAGCCATCATTATCTCAATTTTATTGAGGGACATAGCTTAGTGAGCAGCAGAAGTGCAGCTGCAAGTCTTCATTGAACCTAGAACTTCTGAATTATTATCATCTGGTATCTTAACAGAACAGACATACAAATTGTCATGAAAAATTACATGGACTTCCAATGAAAGACCAGAAGTTAAGGCTTATCCTTGTCCATCTAGTGTTCTAAGCATTTAAGCATCTAAGTATCATCTGGTTTCATGTTGATTACAGAATTATTACACTTTGGCTGGATAACAAAGCTTGATCTTGCAAATGGTCCTTGGCTGCTCTCCCTGGAAGAAGTGTGTATGTGTGTTTGTTCTCCATGTCCTTAGACATCAACAAAGCAATTCTATTGCAGTGGGAACTAGTTCAGAAGCTGTTAAGTACCAATATGAGGATCTCCTCAGATGGCTAAACTTACTGTTAACAGTACAACAGAGATAGAGGCATCCCCCAACAGTAATTCTAGATGGCAAACAGCACCAGAGGTAGCGTAACTACCACAGCTGCAAAAATGATGAGCAAAGGATGGGAGTGACAGTAGGGAATATCATTACAGTAGCTAGATGTAACTGAAGATGTAATGATGCAATTGTTTTCTTACCATGCATGGTATTAAAGACAGGTTCACTCTTGTTCAAGTTTTTGCCTTCCTTTTCCTTTTCTACAGTCTTGAAGAAAAGAGCTGGTAGCCCAGCTCTGGAAGAAGAGATTGGATTCTGCTGGGACAACCTCTTGATCTGAATCTTTGTATTAATTGCCAAAAGAGCCAGGAGCCCTTACTACATCTGTCATCTACAGGGATTACTACAACTCACTTATGTAGCTCACATGAAGGGTAAACTCTTACAGTGAAAATACTTCAGTTTGTAATGGCTAAAACAAAGTTGTTTGAAAGATTACCATTTTGAAGTGTATGGCAGAATGTCATTCAAAATAATATATATTGCATGTCACAATAGGACATAGGCATAGTAGCACATGGGATTAGGAGAAATATCTATAATGGAAATAGAAATCCAAGAAATGATGAGCAAAGTGTTACGATCAGTACTTTGTTGTCACATCATGATGAAATACTTCTCATTCAAATTGTACTGGGTTCACATGAGATTACCTTTTAAATCATTAGGACTCAGTAATTTTGTATTTAAAATAATTTAAACAGCTGGCTTAGGAGCTATCCAAACCATTAAAGCAGATTTAATCCAGTCTTTAAAACTTCAGGACATACCACAAGCATAGGAAAGAATATATAGTAATAAACTTTTAAAGGAAGAATAAATAAGGTAATGCAAGCAATTACAAGTTTCATTTAGATTAGAAGTAAAATGATGGACCACTTGAGACAAACCTGAACTAACAACAAATTAAAGGAATGTAATGTATTAATGCCAGTAAATATCCGCAGTTTGGAAATAAATCCCTTCAAACCACTTTATGTCAAGGCTTCTATGAAAAGAGTGATTCAATTCAATAAAGTAATAATGTTGAATAATAATGTAATTTCTTTAAAAAAGTTTGCTTGTATACAAGACACTAAAAAAAAAAAAATTACAATCTCACTGCTTTTAAATCATATTGAATTTAAAAAAAAAAAATGGTTTATAACCGTGTCCCACAACTTAACTGTAAATTGTGAATTAATACTAATAAGTTGTGTTTTGACTGGGCTCTCCCTGGCATTGATTTTTGGCTCTATGCTAGTAAACATTTTATCAGAAAGGTGGAAGAAAACATAAAATCATTACCAGTAAAGCTTGGAGTTGATACAAAAGCTAAAAGAATGATAAATAATGAAGAATACAGGCCACTGATACACAATGCTCTCTGTCTCAAATAATCTGGGGACAAGGATACTATTATACTGAGATATATGAACAAGTTATTCTGGCATCACATATAACAAGTCAGCTGATTCATGATAACTATCCATGGGAGTAGTCTACCCTGCAGAAAATCAAGGATGTCCAAATCAGTTTAGCTTGGTGAAAGGAGGGCTAAGCAAAGTCAGCTTATCTTATATTTAATGCAGATTTATTGTACCCAATGGAGCAGACAGTAGAGATCAGCTGACACGCAATAATATGTTTTGTGTCTAAGCCTGGTGTATATTTTCATTGCAACTAACAAGAAGCAATATATTTAGAGAAAAGCATGTTTGTTGTATATGAAGAAAATAAAGTAAAAATATAAAAATAGTAATACTACAGAACTCAACTAGTAGACAAGAAGAAGGACGAAGTTGAAATTTACAGTAGAGAGTTTTACATTTCTGTGGTGACAGTAATTAACTGTTAGAATGACAAGATTTATATTGGATTCTCCATTGCTGCTTTTTTTTTTTTTTTTTTTTTTTAAACAAGATTTGGTTTTCTCTAAAACATTTTTCTCTAAGAATCACTACTATTAACTTGAAACAGAAATTCCTTTTCTGTTCTCTGAATCCTTTTCTATTCTGTGAAGCAGTGTAAACTCAGAGAAACTGTCTTATACAGTTCACAGTTTTGTCAGTGATGTGTCTGCCATAAAGTAGTGGATGAAAAGTAAGCAGCTAACAAGAAAACCAGAATACATTCTCTGAAAGAAGTTGCAAGGATTATAGTGGTGACATGGAACAAGGTAAAGTTTTACTTGCCATTCCAATAAAGTAAAACTGAAAGTAAATTACAAACAGAATTGCTCTCAAATCTTGTTTGATCTTTGTTGACTCTAGAAAAATGTAGGCTCCATTTGAGGTTATCTAATTTCTTACCTATACCTATGAAAAATACAAATCTTTATTTTATAGAAATTTACTGAGAATAATAGTATAAATAATAACTCCATTTGAGAAAAAAAGAAATATTGTGAGCTTTTCATGGAATTAAATTCCATTGTCATTCAAGAAAAAGGTAAAGACAAGAGTGTAGAGATATTATTACGTAACTATTATCATAATTCCTACATACATTGCATTTATGCTTCACCAGGTGAAGAATATTTCTTAGATAAAACTGAAGAATGGAACCAGGTTTTATTTTTAGACTTTAAAGAAACCTCTGAAAACTCAAACAGCAGGTTTACAGACTGCTAAAATTGTGTGTTAGATTTATTTTTTCCAGTTTGTATTATTTCCATTAAATTCAGAAGTGTTTATAGAATAACATATGCCTTTCACCTCAGTATTACTACTGAATTTTGAGGTTTCTTCTCAGTCTTCTTAACTCACCCTGGTAACCGGTGAAGAAACAAGAAAAGATCTTATGCCTGTCTTGTATCTTTCATGTGAGATTAATCGTCCTTTAAATATGGTTAGCTTTATTTTCTGAGGAGTTAATTTACAAACTTAAATAGAGGAAGATGCTTAAGAAAAATAAACTAAAACCACTTCAAAATAACTAGCTATCCTTACACTGACAGGTCACAAATTCCTCTGTGTCTTTAGTATCTGAACCTGTGAGAAGTTGGCAAATCATGGAGGCCTTTTGTTCAGTGACAGTGGTCTCAGACCCTCTTTCCTTATAAAATTACAACCAATAATCACTAGTTAAAGCAGGGACTATAGGAAAAAATGTGTATAATTTGTACATGAAAAGCGGTAGCATGAAAATAGATTTCAAGATGAACATATATGTGATTAGTTAGAACTTAGTATAGCATTGAAGCAAATAGCATCTAAAATCTGGTCTCAGACTTTCATGTTAACTTCTGTAAATGTCTTATTTTTCTTGTGAAAACAGGTTGTTTTCACATACATTTTGTTGAAAAAAAAATATTGCTATTATGTTTTTCTTTGCCAATGTCTCTCAAAAAGTATTGTAATTTTTTTTTTTAAATATATTTGACTTTTAGGTATTTTTCTAACAGAACAAATTTAAAAAAAACAAACAAAGCCAAGCACTTCTGAATGTTGAAGAAAACTTAAAACAGTTTTTATCACTTTCATTATTTTTACTTTTTTCAGGGAAAAATAAAATATTTCTGTGTCAGCACTAACGAAATGCCTGACAGGTCTGTGACAGGATGTCACAAATCAACATCCACAGCAAGGAATGGACTTTTGAACCTATTAAACTCACAGTCTTTGGCTTTGAAACAACAGTCATCATCATTAATTGTTGTTATTGCACTGCCTGACATTTTCAAGAAAATAAAAAAGACACGGAGGATTTCATGAGAGTCATACCCGGTCACCTTAAGACAAAGAGGCTTCTTTCACTTTTTTAATTAAAATATTTCTAAACAAAGTCTGAAATGCAAGATCTGAGAGACAAATCAGGTGCCCACCTGCCATTTGCCTTTAAAACTTGTTGTTTCTTACCTTTTGCATGAATTTCAACATCTCTGTGGCAGGAAAAATCATTATTTTTACATTTTCATTTTTATTTTATTTGTACAGACAGAACGAGGAACTTGCCTTCGACTAGGACTTGTAGGCTAAACCACAGAAGAATAAATTACAATCACAATGCAGGACAGTTTTTCCATAGTTTTGGGATCTCCTTTTTTCTGTCTTGAAACACTGCAGGTAAAGGAGTTTGACATTTACAGGAAACTTTCCATAGATAATTCTGAGTATTTTTATACATAAATTGAACACTCAAACAAAAAATCCATTTCATAGTTCAGCCAAGGTAATAACAACATTCAGAACATAGGAATAGAAAAAAAAATGTAATTGAAACATAATGTGTTTGTTTCTCTCAAGTCTGAGAACCTCAAGTAATTAATCTAAAAATCCTGGATGTAATCTGAATTTGCCACTTGGAATCCCTATCTTAATCAACAGAGAGAGCTATGCACCTCCAACAGACACTTCATCTTCTCCTACCAACCCTAAGTACAATGGAATGAATCACAACCTGAAGCAGACTCTTCAGTTATTTTGACTACATCTGACATTATAAGCACAAATTAAATTTTTAATTTTGGTAGTCTAGATTGAATTTCCTTTTAAGCTTTAACTTTAAATATTTGTCCCTGGCTACTGCTTTCTGAAATTATGTAATGTTATTCAACCAAACTAGAAAACATTAATGAGTTCTTGGTGCAGGTATGTTTTCTGCTCACTTGTTGATTACTTTTTTTTTTTTTTTAATGTCTAAGTTACTGCACTAGCTAATTATTTGTCGTGATTGTGCCCACACAGCACAGAACACCAAAAGCTCAGACTGCACCTCTTCAGGTTGCAAAATGGTTGTACATGAGAACTCATGCTCCTTAGGCTATCATATTATCAGTGGATAGACAATAAGGCAACAGAGAGAGAAAGACACACTTCATTCCATGAAACTTATAAAAAATATTTATAAGAGATGTTTTATGAAAAGTTATGTTAAATTTCCAGGTAATCACCCTTTTAAGATAGTACATTTTTACCTTTTTCAAAAACCTATATAGAGTATAACACAGTGAAAAACAAAAAAAAAAAAAAAAAAAAAAAAAAAGAGTAACAAATTTATATTTCTTGTTATTGTTCTTACAGCTCACAAACTTTCCAAAGTTTAAAACTTCTGGGTATAAACTCTGAAAAAGCATTATTTTAAAATCACTGATCTTATTTTCTTCATTGATTGATCTCCTCTTACCATAGGAGACAGAAAAGACTCATTAGACCATCCAGGTTGTCTTAACAGTGAGTCAAGATTGATTGATCCTTACATTACATCTCTCAGGCATTTGTCATGATGAAGCACACCCAGTTGTAAAACTTGCCATGGCCAGCATATCACAATCATTATGATGCATTGCATATACTCATGCAATTGTTTATAACACCATATTTTTACTTTGCAAAAGCAAGGCAATCCCAGAGTGCTTCTGACCTATTTGGACCAGGTTAGAAGGTCTGTAGCTCACCTTCTCCTTTTTGGAAACTAAGGTGTAGGATGAGAAGCAACAAGGTGAAGTGCTGCATGCTGATGTCATCTTGCTATGGAATAACATTGCTCTGACATGCTCCTGACTCTTTCGTTTTAAATTTAGACACAGTTACCTGGAAGGTGTTAGGAAAAGGTTGTATTAGACTGGGTTTATACTAGACAAAGCTTAAAACACTCAAATGAAAAAATTTGAGCTCCAATCCCATTGACTAAATGAAGGCAATACACCTTTTTACTCATCCTTCTATATTTTGTGAACCTCAGAAATGCAGGTCATTTATAATTTTGTGACAACTAATCCCTTATAAAAATTAATATCTTCCCAATTTCTGTTCTCTGCGTGTATGTGTGTGCATTGTTTTCCAAAAATTGTGTTAAAATCCCAACATTGTGTTAAAATCTCAAGTCTACTTGCCAAATCATATCAAAGATGTCCATATAGCAGCAACTTTTTTCTGCCATTTCAAACATTTTTGTCCAAATATTTTTTGCTTTCTTTCTGTTTGTATGTGTGTATTCATAAGTGGTGAGACACTGAGCAAGATATCATTTCACTGAGATGATTTGCAGTCTGTACTGGAATGAAACGCCAATAGTTCTCATTGAGCAAACTGATCTCAGTGTGATGTACTTTCTTAGTATCTTTTTCTTTCATAAAAAGATTACATGACAGCAATATCCTAACAAAAAACATTTTACTAAGGAGAAAAAATATTAGGCAAGAAAATTCAGACTCACATCCAGCCTTGAACGAATTGTCGAATCTCCATATATGTATGTGTTACAAGCATGTGTCTGTCAGAAATAGACACTTTGCATGATTCCAGTCAAGGTTCCATGCAAGTGCAGAGAAAGTTGTGAAGGGTACTTGAATCCTCTTTCCTGTACCTGACAGGTCTAAATTCCGTAACCAGGATATCAAATTCTAATAGAGGTAATAGTAGAACCCTATTTCCAAAGATTTCTGATGTTGCAGAACTCCTCTTTGTTTGGGATGAGAGTTTGTTAGCAACAGCTATTAGTGAGCATCTGCACACCCAATCAAATTGTGAAGTTGGACAATCTCTTTTGTACGTGTCTTGAACTAAAATCCATTGCTCAAGAATATAAAACATATTGACAATTATACACTCGCCCCGAATATAACTTTTGCCCTGCAGTTCTGCAGGCAGCGTGGCTGCACTGAGAAGTCAGCCTGCACACATGGAAAAATCAATTTCATAAGAGATATATCTGTCATGATCCATTGCATGATAGTGGCCTTTTATGTCTATTTAGGTTACAGAAAATTTAAAGCTATACCTTTTAATTCCTAGTGATATTAGCAGTAAAATAACTCAACAATTAAACAATTTTCTTTCTCTCTGTGTCTTTCTCTTTCTTCATTGACTGAATATAATAATCATCCAGGAATGACCTTGAGAGATGGAACTTTATTCATGGTTTAAGAGTCATTAGCAATATTTTTTTTTTCAGAAAGCAAGACACTTAGGTAGTTGGCAAAAAAAGTACCGATAAAAATCTACTCTTGGCTACTCAGTAAATTGCATTGCACTATCTTCTTGCCAGCTGAGGGTGAAGAACATTGTATATTAAAAGATTTTCATTGTGTAATAATGTGAACACCAGCAGCAGTAATTATAAAATCAATAATTCGTAATAAATATGTCCTCCTTATATAATTACTAAATGATTGCAAAACCAATATTATGCACTAGTTAGAATGGAAAAGGTTGCTGCTAAAGACTTTCTATATTACACATTATTGTTCAACTCTTAAACACCCTTGGTCAAATGAAGCGTAGCTTCAGCCTCATCAGAATTAAGCTAAATGCTATTTCAGTTTGATCTCCCTAAGATGTATTTGATTCATGGAAAAACTAATTACCAGATTAAAATGCAACAAAAAGTGACTTAAATGCACAGTGCTAAATATCATTTATTGTGAACTTGGAAACAAAAAGAAGATAGTTTCTGTCCTGTAAGATGTTAAGGGTTTAGATTTTTTTTAATTATTATTTCTTTTCTTTCTTTACTTTCAGACTTTGTGCTTTCATTCTCTAGGAACCCAAATAAACCTCAGGATCTTATCAGTTGTATCTGTCTTTACATTTTTCACAGGCTTTTCTTTTTGCCTCAAGTGGTAACTTCTTCAGCTGAGATAACAAGGAAGCTAGGCTTTTTGTGGGTTTCCCATGTTTCAGGTACTCTTACTCTTCAGCAAGAGGGCCAAATGCTTTATAATTTTAGTTGTATAAATCGATCCTACATAAGCCTATACACAATCTCAAAAGTTTTGCATTATGTCACCTGACACCAAACACTACCTTCCTTGCATTAGCTGGAAGAAACACAACTCTTTTTCTCAATTTATTTCTGCATTTTGTGTTCATACTTTTCTGACCCCTGGAGAAAGTTTCATCTTACCAGCTATGGTTCTCTGCAGTACACAAATCTGTTTCTGAGCTAATGACCTCAGTTCCCACATAGTAATAATAATTCAGAAAATGAAGTCTTATACTAAATATAATATCTAAGAGATGCCAGATGAACTGAATACTAAAGTTGTTTATTTCTCCTTATAGAGGACTTTGGGGTGGGTAATTCAGATGTAGATGTTGGCATTGTGTATAAATCCCACCCTCTGTATATATTTGAAGAAAATGTTTTACACAATGCAATCACTACTGCTTGTATAACATACTCTGTTTTCTTTTTTCACTGCTTCCCAATATGGTTAATCACTGAATTTTCCAGTGGCTTTGTCATGAGCTGATCTTTTCCGACTCTTCCAAATGGTATTCACCTATCTTCTACAAAGATCTTTGCTTGTCTTTATATGGAAATTTGTGATAAAAATAACCTTTTGGCAAGCCAGCTCCATCTGCAAATATAAAAAGTTCACGTTGCTTCTTAGCCTAGAATAGATAATTACATACAATGGAGGGTGTTAAAACTGAGTAAAAATAGGACAGTATCCACCAATAAAAAGAAAATATTCCTGCTTGAAAAAACAAGCTACAATAAAAATCAGGAAGCTGTGCTGCCAGACCTCTTCTCTTTACAGAGTGGTTTTGTAAGAAGATACTGGCTAGCTATTTTAGAGATTCAGAAAGTTTTAATGATTATTGAAGTTCTCAAACACTCATCAAATTTAATATATTTGGTTCTGTATGAGTCAGTTTTGGAAGATGTTATCATTCCACTTTGCATTTTGGGAATGGAGATTTGAAAAGATTAAGAAATACATTCAGTCTTGCTAATACAAATACCTAAATTAGCACTGTGACTCATATAAAATCCAAGATCAAGCCAAATCTGTGATTCAGGGTGCCTGTGCATGGCATACCCTGGCTCCATGCATTAACAATTGAGACAAGTTGTGACCACCAAGTTAACCTTCTGAACTGTGCCCAGTGTAATCTACATGAGGACTAATAAGGCATCTGTAGCAAAAACTGCATTAATTTCAGATCTCTGGTTTTGCCAGCTTCCACTCTTCAAAGGAATCAAGGTGAAATAATGGCTAAGATCTGTGGTTAATTTGTTCCTTGTATTTCTTGTTGGGCTGCTGATTTCTTAAGGGATTCTTGAAACTCTAAGTTACTTTAAGAGTAATGTTTCTTTTAAGAGATGACCTGACATGAACCCAACATTCATGAGGCAAATTAGGTACTAGGGATTTAAAATTGCAAGTCCATGGAATACAGAGAAATAACTCATGTCTAAGGCCATCTCTAATATTCCTATCAAAAGACAGTTCTTATCAGTTCAGGTTCTTACATTATTCCCATCTCTAAGGTAGTTAGGTGATTTCCAATCTAAATGTACCTATGAGAGTTTCTCTTTAAAACAGTCCAAATATTGTTCATAGTGGCTCTTTCTAACACTTTCTAAGTCCTTCACAGTGTGAATATTTTGGTGTAGTGGGCAATACTGTAATTTTATTTTTCAGAGTAGAATACATACATAGATATTCTTAAATGTCTACATGAAGAGAAATCAAGGTGGTGTAAGAAAATATAACTTTTGCTGGGCCAAAAGGAAAATGGTCCTTGTCCTGAATCAGAGCTTCTTATGGACAGTGGTAAATTTTTAGGCAGAATTCTTCCTGGGAATTGCAGTTTCTCAGTTGCTGAGCCATAGTTGGAGTCATAAATGCTTAAGGTCCTCATAATAGGTTAAGGCTGGTTCAACATCTTCATTCAAGACATGGGTGGAAGATTTTTTTTTCCAGTTCTCTTTCTTTCTTTTTTCCATAATCTTGTGGAAAAAAAACATTGAGTGGAATTCAGTTACACTAGTAACTTCAAGTTAGCTAAGAAAAGTCACCTTAGATCCCACAGCCAACCATGATAGAAGATAAAGGCCTCTACAACATTTCTGCCACAGGCTACATTGTAAAACAGAAAGCACAGATTGACTAGGTTGGCTTAAGGGAATTTACCTCCCTACTCCATTAGCTCCACTCACTGAAGTGTAGTTTGTCAAGGATTTATGAACACAGAGAAACCTCATCAGAGAAGACTTATGATCTCTGTGCCACATCCATGCGCCACTGAGTCAATGTGTGCATGTGCAGTATGGTTGATATACTCACAGTATGCCTGATTTATTGTATGTTCTTTCATATTTTTCTCTGGAATTTCTTCATCATTCTGATTAAGTCTCTTTTTGTTCTTACTGATGTACATGTGCATATTTTAGAACTAAAAGGCATAGGCTCTAAGTAGAAAAGACAGGATAAAATTCTGTCCCAAATGTCACCCAGGAATTCAAATAACATAATCAAAGTTGTCCTTCTGGACAAAAATGGTAGTATTCTATGTGGGACAAATATAATTTCTACCTTTCTTTCTTTATTTCTTTGTATTGATTATGTTTAAACAAGAAAGAAATGGCATTTTAACTGCAACAGCGTATTGATATTTGCATCAAACAGACCAGACACAAAGAAACCATGCAGTTCAGGCTATAGGACTATAAAATGCAGGGCCATATAATATAAGGGAAAAATACATAGACAATTGCATTTGATAAGAAATATCAGTAGAAATATGAACACATAAAAACACATACTGTAGTAATACCTACTCCAGAAAGAGAAGATCTCTCTCATCTATCAAATCTCATTTCAAATTCATAGATTTTAAGACTAAAAAGAACCTTTATGATCCTTTCATATTGAAGACTAGAGCAGTGTAACCTCTGCTTATCACCAGGTACAGATTTTATGCAGTGATATCTGTCAAGCCATCATTCTGCAGCTAATGTGGGTTACACATTAGGTTTACTTGTAGATACAGGTTTGCTATATAAGCTTGGTATAGCTAGACCAAAGTAATATGCAGATGGATTTAGATGGCAGTACTTTACAAATATGGGCACAGTAGAAATCAGCTCTGGATAAAGTGACATTGTGGAGAAAGAGAAATATACATCCACACAAATAAAAAGATACCTAGTAAAAAGGCAAAATAATAAGAGGCTAATAAGGAAGCAAGAATATGATTTGCTCAGGAGGTTAAGTGCTACATTTACTGATCCTATGTAATCATGTAATTATTATCAATTCTGTTCTATCAGTTCTATTCTGTTGTGTGGTTCAGCTATGAAAGTGACACAAGATAGAAATACAAGAGACCTTAGTAGTCCTGGAGGGTTTCTAGCAGAGTTGGAGCAAATTTGAATTTTGTCTGATCTTCCCAGTACAGACAGTGTTTTAAAATCTAATTATGAATTAGACTCACATGGAGCAATGTTTTCAGAAGCATCTGGGCAGCTCAAGAGACAAAATCTCAGTTTGAGATGGAACATAAGAATATGGGAGCCTAACTTTCTTAAGATTTCACCTTTGAAAAGTGGGACTTAATTTAACTTTGGACAATTCAATGTATCTGATTTCACATTTAAGTTATCTCAAGTACTCAATTACTGGTACTTAATGTAGGAACATATTTTGAAATAGCCAAAAATACATATTTTCTTCTGTCCCTTTTTTTCTCTAATTCTTCTTCTGTATTCTACACTTTAATTCTAAAATAGGTTGAAGTTGTATAAAACTCTTGCTCAGCATATCAGTAATATTTTTTAGTTCTTCACTCTTAATTCCATTTAGACTTAAGGTTTGGGGTTTTTTTTTGTGCTAGTTAAAGCTGCTCATCTTGATAAACTCCTAAGGGCCACCTCCTTGGAGAGCTTTGTTAAATCTAATTTTATTAAAACTTAGGATATTAAAATCTTGTTTGCATTATTATCTACATTAAATATTTCTACCTTTTTCTTTGGAGACCTCATTTGTAATCACTGTTTTTTTTTTCATCTTTACTTCTCAGACTATAGTTTGAAACAAATTCTTCAGGGTAATAAAGTCCAGCAACATTGAAGAACTAGACTTCAATTGTTAAGGATTTCACTGCAGCTTAGTAGGAATCATGATAGATGTTTTATGATTTTGCTGTGTGCTGTAAGTTAAGTGATGACAGTAATGGAAAATAAGTTTGTCATAAGAGGCTATCTTCCATTCATTAAGAAAAAAAAGAACAAAACCCAGAGATTATTCAAAAGGTAAATTGTTTTTCTTTTGAACTAGTAATGAAGTATTAACACAGTTGTGAGGAAGAAGAGTGGTATCACAGACAGATAAACCTGGCATATTTTAAACATTTAAGAGAATTTCAAGTACCTGTTTTACTCTGTGGTCTGGAGAATCCTTATATTTGAAACCTAAGCATCATTGGATTCCTGAAGATGAGAAGGTAATGTGTAATTACAATTCTTGTTCTCCAGGGCTGGAAAAGTTATAAAGGATGCTGTAGAAGTAATTAAGCACAACCTACTCATAATCCAGGATCAATAACATGTGATTTATTTTCCTAACATACATCATAAATTAATAATAGGGAACATGAATGGCTGGATCAATCTACCCTATTTTTAATTTTCTAAAACTTTGGTATCTATTCTAAGCCAGCTGTCTACTCTTACTCATTAGACACAGGAAGAAAATTCAGCTCCAAAGAAGACACCTATTTTAGTACTGATTTCACCTTTCCATGGTTGACCCTCTCCTTTTATGACTGGGAAAAAAATAGACCATTTGAGACAGACACCTAACTTTTTTATTATTAGGTGACATGGGGTTCAAATTAAAATAAAGCAAACAAAACAAAACAAATAAAAAAAAGACATGCAGAAAAAAAAAAAAAAAAAAAGGAAAACCCCCAACAAAATAATCAAACAAGCATGGTAAATTGCATGAATTCATAAAATAGTCATCAGAGATTGTGGATTTTTTTTTTTTTTTAATTGGATCAATTTACGAAGTTTTTTGAAGAAAAACACAAAACAAACAAACAAAAATAAACAAAATCCAGATTCTGTGTTTTACCATTTATATGGTCTACTATTCATAAATGGCTGACTGTAATCACATCAGTTTTAATTACTAATGAGTAATTATTAACTTTTTACTTTTGACCCATTGAGCTTATTCAAAACTTAGAAAATATTTTAACTTTTAAAAAAAAATTCTGATTTTCTTCCAAATTAAGATCAAACAGATAATTAAAAAAATAAATAAATAAAAGACACAAATAAAGCAAAGTGGACATTAAAACTGACACAAAACAGAACAAACTAAGATAACTAAACTGTTTTCTGACACCTTAGAAGATAATATAATGATCGTGTTAGAATTGAGTTAACTGAGGGACAGAAAGTGTTTTACAGGTATAATTGCATAAGGTTATGAATTCAAATAACGACTCAAGAAAGATGAAAATCCAGGTGTGGCCTGGATTTTCAGTCAGTGTTAAGGGTTACATAACTGGTATGTGGAAACTTCCTGAGGTGTAGTAGAGTATTGCCACTGATATAACTGCTGGCCTCAGTCATTCCCTTGCAACTGGGCCTGGTGTTTGGTTGCTCAGGAGCAAATATAGGATATGTAGGAAGTCTGTGCCTTTGAAAAGATATTCTGACAGCTGATCATGAGGCTTTTTTTTTATCTTCACTGTTCTTTAATTGTAGCAGACCATGTAGAAAGTAAGACATCTCTTCTTTCTCTGTCTGTGAACAGGATCAACTAACAAACTGTTAGTTTAGCCTGACTGCCAATGAGATTGCCAAAGTCTGAAGGGCTTTCATTAGTCTGTTCAGTGTATTGTAATGTAATTGTAATATTGTATATGTTGTAAAGTCAGATTTCCCCAGATTTTTAACTATATAAACCCATAATTTGCTTTAGGCAAACTTATTTGCTCCCTTTGTCCTACTTACTGTGATGTGCTCCCAAGTGAGCCCCAAGACAGGGATGGAACTGCCTCTGCACTTTCCATAAAATTAGCATGGCAGAAACAAAAAGGTCTCCTGAACTGCTACACAGGTTCTTCAAGTTTATTCCAGTGTGCTTGAAGCATATTGGTCATAACCCTGAGCAACCTGCTAGAGCAGGGGTAGGAATCAGGCTGTGAGCTTGGTATGAGAAATTATTTTAAACCCTGCTTTGAGAAGGGCTTTGGACTACATGGTCTGCACAGGTCCCTTCCATCCAACTAGTCTGTGGTTCTTTGGCAACTAAATACTGCTGCTAAAGTCCAAACCATCCAGAGACTTTTGACATCTAAATTTTGGTCCTAGTGTGAAATGTGTGTCTAAGCTTCTATTATAGTCTATGACAATCCAGCTAAAATGGTTAATGAACAATGGAGAGGCACTCATCTGCCAAAAGCTGTATGTGTCAGGTCTGATGTGGTCTGTGCAGAACTCCTATGAAGATGCTTGCAGTTACTTAATCAAATCTAAGTGACTCTGGTTCTGAGCCAAATTAAACATTTCATTTTTTAGAGGAGATGACAGTTTCAGTTTTGCCTTTATTAAGAACTTCACAAATGGGGGCATCAAAATGAAATTCATGGTTTTGAAAACCTCATTTTGGCCATTGAAAATCACTCCAAGTGCATCCCTCTGACAACTTTCTTTTCCTTTAATTTAATTGTCTTTGGCCACTGAGATGATGAATATGATTGCCCAGAGTAGTGGTTAAAACTTTTACCTGAGTAAGGTCAGCTTTCCAGCCTTTCTTATAGGTATTTAACATTTTTCATCCAATTACTATTTAATTTCAAGTCAATGGGATTTCGTGTATTAAGTGACTTCAGTATTTCAGAAGCTGTCCTTAGGAGGAAAGTCCTTCCTCATTTGCTAAAAATAATTGCACCAGTATTCAAGTGTTAAATGCAGCACATAAATGTTAAATCAAGGTCCAGAAAAGAAAGAAATTAAAGAGTTTGGGGTATGAACTGAGCAAAGGTTTCTTTGGTGATGAAAAAAGTGATCATTCTTTAATATATTTTGTATTAGGTTTCACTAAAGTAACTAAGGATGCTTCTGCTGGACCAGTAAAATCCAGTCCAAACCTTTATTTGGGACTTATTTTCTCTTTAGTATCGAGAAATATTTTGACTTGAAATTAATAAGCAAAAGTCTCTTAAAACAATTAACAGGCTGATTCAGTAGCTGTACAAAAAGAAGAATTATATTAATCTGTTGTTATGATGCAAATTTTGAATTATACACACAAAAAGGGAAATAATAAAGAAGCAGGGACTTTATTTTATGTGTGAAGCCTTAAATTGGCTGATAAATTTCATTTGCTTGCTTCAGCATATTTTTATATATTCTTGTTAACTATATATAAAAAATATCCAATATTTGTGTTTCTGCTGAATAGCCTTGGAGATTTTTCATAAGTAAACATTTATAAGATATGCATGTGGCTGTAGTTTTTCGTCCTTTCATTCTCCTGTGGATTGTAAGTTGACTGTGCATGTGTGAGAGAGTCGCATTTTATATTGACTGAGACAAGTTTAACAACCTCTGGTGGCTCAGCTGCCATCACAGTAATTCCACATCTCATCCAATTTGTGAAGAAATGTAACTCCATGCTTTAGAAGTTTTGATATAATAGAAACAGAATAGCAGGATCATCTGAAAGATCTGGTTAAGGTAATACAATGGGGCATACATTTCAATACAAAGGTTTGCTTTTATGCATCCTTCCCATTTCTTGCGAGAGTTTCTAGCAAATTTGGGGAAGATAAGGTGGTGGCTGATGTGATGCAATGTAATGGTGCAGATCTGAGATAACTTTTTTTTTTTTTTTTTTTTTTTAGTATAAACATGTTTAAAACAAAAATTTGTATTGCATGGAGGTGTTCTGAGATGTCTCTTCTCTTTTTCTCTGTAAGCTTGATATTTGAAAAACAAATAAACAAACTTTGCAGCCAAACTAATGAGTACCAATGTGAATCTGAGCAGATGAAGTTACTTCCCAGCAAAAAAAATCTCACCTCCCTTTTTCTAGACTGGCATCTCTCACATAAGTATGGAAAAATCAATGACACCATTTCTTCATTGTCTTCTATGATTTGTAAGTCACCTCCCCATAGGAAGTCACCACTCTTAGGCAACATTTTCATCTAATTTGCACTCATTTTGCCCCAAAGTGACAATATGAGCTATGTGAAATGTGCCTTTCAGTGAAAACATGGCACATATAGAAAGGTTTTCTCATAAGAAACTTGGTAAGATTACTTTAGAAAGAGAACTTAGAGTCATAGAAATAGTGAAAAATCACATCACAAACTTTTGGTGAGTTTATCCTTCTCTGAAAGGCATAAGACAAGCATGTCTCAAGGAGTTATTGTGGTTTATCACTGTTTTTACCACTGGACATTTAAGGTCCCAGCTATCAACAACTTTCCTCACTCTTTGTACTGTGATTTATCTGCTTTCCTAAGCAGCATGTCATTTTGCATTTGTGCTTTACTGGCATAAAAAGCAATGCAAAAGGGTGTTTAACAGAATTATAATGGTGCATGCATGTGCTTGTGTGTCTATATACACACACAGGCATGAAAACTAATTGTGTATGTGTATTGTTTTCCTGATGGTGTATCCTAACATTCACTTAGATTTCTATCAGTACTTGTAGAACCTTTCTTCAGATCTCACCAAATTTCCTAAGAGTACTACAGGAAGGGTCTTTATAATTGTGGAAGAAATATCAGTTTATTCTTCCTCTCTCTTTAGCTGATACTTCCAGCTACTGTGTGACTATATAATCAGTAGAAAGTGGACCCAAAATATTGATCCATTTAGATTAACAGATTGAGGGGAATGTTCCCTTTAAACACATAGAGCCGTACAGAAGATACAAAGACCTATAAGGTCAAGGAAGCATGTCTGCAGATATAGCTGTCACTAAGTGTTATAAATGTAGTCATGATGTTGTGTAACTAAACCTAGGTCTCTTTTAGCCACTGTAATGGTTATTCTCTGTTATCTGAACTATGTACATATTTTCATGCATCTTTTATTCTCTGGGGGATATGAACATTCTGACACCACTTTATAAAAGCTAGAGATTCAGGGTTTGGACACAGTGAACACTTACAAGATGCAAAACTGAGTATTATTTTCAGGTATCTTACTTAAATATCAAATAAAAAGCTTTAGCATGTACCTCAGGCTTCTGAACAAAACACATCATATTTAGTAATTTCTTTTCTTGGACCTATGATTAACTTTCCAGATCCTTTGAGTACCAGCTTGCAAAGAAGTACTGTAGAATAAACTCGAATGCAAGCATGCATTTGTATTCAGACTTTTAGACAATGTTGGAATATAAACAGATCCTGTACAGTAAATGCAGTGTAGTTTGTTCCTGTCCACTGAGTGCCCCAACTTCCCTGTTAGAATATTTCTTTTGTACTTTTCCTCTTCATGTATGTTCACCCCTCTTACCCTCCATCCACTTCAGAGTAATAAATACCACAACTAGAGCAAAAAAAGTGAAAATCAGTGCTCTGTATCTTCTGCCTGCAGCTGGAATAACATGTATCCTGTTATTTGGTACATGCTTAATAGAGAAACGTTTGAACCTTGTTAAAGTGTGGAAATGAATATGTCAGCCACATCTTGCAGTGTGCTTGAACTACTAAGATGATAACTTATAGAAAAGATGACAACCATTAATCTGCTTGAAAAGAGAGGTGGAAACCACTGCAGCACACAGATATACCTATTACTATAAATGCTTATTAGACCTTTTTAAGATTGTCTTCTAGAATGAGATCTCCCAGGAGACCAGAGCAGAAGAAAACCTAGTTGTTGCGTGGTAATCAATATTAGGTACGAGTTAGGCAGCTCATCCCTGCCAAACCGTAATACAGTTATAGGTGCCTGGGGAACTTTAAACTAAAGAAGTCAGGTGGCAAAGGATTTTAAGCTCCTCAAACATTAGGGGTCAGCTAAGGATGACAGTTTAAGTGCTTACTGTACATTTTGTGTAAGTCCTAGATTAGACATTGAAGTCCTTATATCCCATTGGGTCCTAAGTCTTTGATACATTGCACTAAGCTGAGGCCTTAAACTGACATGCTTAGTCACTTAAGCTCCTGATAGTGGGTGAATCAGGCCACCTGTAATCTGAATCACTCTTTTGAGTTCTTCATCTTTGTCAACTGACTGCAGGAAAAGCCCAGAGAGAACAAGCTTTCAGATGCAGGTGTACATTAGGTATGACTTTTATACTTAAAGTTAGGTGAAATGTGACAAAAGATCAGTAACTTAGTGCTGAAAGTCACAGAGAAACTTTGTGATGTACACAAATTCAAAGTCAGCTCATGGAGTTTGAAACCTAGTGCTTTAACCTAGCCCTGTACACAAACACTTTGTAAGTATCTCCCTGCCTAAATTTACATGCTTTGGTGGCTGTGCTTATACAGCAGGAATATCTGGATGCTTCATTAGTAAAAGAAAACCAGCACAACTGAATTATAGGATAGTGAGTGAATGATGAGTGACAAAACATATTTAAAGCATGCACAAAAATGTTCAGAGGACAGTTTTTATCACTTTATCTGAGGTGTCAGTGCAGCAGGAAAAGATTCCCTTTCATTTAAAAGTTGCAAAGCATTGCTATCTATTTGATCTGAAAGTCAGATGTTGCTGCCAGACCACTGAGATTGTGGCAGTAGCATTTCAGTGCGTGTAGTTTACTGAACTCTAGGCTGGCATTTTACATTATTAAGACTATGCAAAAAGCTTTAGCAAATTGCCAAGACCTATTTCCTCCATACTCCCACTTTAAGCAACACCTAGGCTTATATCACTGCTAATGTGAAACACTTACTCGCAGCAGCAAGTGGCTGTTCTGGGTACATCAAACCCCGGGTGAGGAGTAATTATGATTCAACGTCAAGATTAATGCTGTCACAACTTTAAAACATGGTTGACATGACAAAGCCCCCCTGCTGTCTGAGGATAGCCCAGAAACAAATGCATTAGCACAACTCCAGTATTTCCCTTGGCACTCTTAGTGCCAGGTAAATCTCTAGATGATTCTCAAATAATGATGGGAAAAAAGTTGGAAAAAGGAAGAAGAAAAAATAAGGACAGAAGGAATGAAAATAAAATAAAATTACCTCTTCCATGCACAGATTGTTATGTGTGAAAAAAGAGTGTTGAAAGATAAAACAAGTAACTTTATTTTAGTTTTAAAAAGCTCCCATAGTTAGAAATGTTTGGGACTTCAATGGGAAATAAATTGCAAAGAGTTCTGTAAGTTCTTTGATAAATGTGTGGAATTGTCTCCTTGTCTTCTCATTACCACTTAAAAAATAAAAAAATAAAAATAAAAGTAAAGAGAAAAAAATAGAAGATCTGACAATTCCAGTGATCATCTTTAGTTTCTGTTGTTTTCCATTAGCAATGGGAACATACTCTTTTAGTGAAATACAAAAGATGGTTTCCAAAGCTACTGCTGAGTTCTGCAGCATGCCAGGACCTGATTCACTTGTTCTAAGAGCAGCCTGAAAGGTGGTTAGAGACAGTTTTCAATAGTTTATTTGTCCCAATTATCTGTTCCTGCCTCTTAGAGTGAATGAAACATCACATTATTCTTTATCACAGGCTTTATATTTGCTAATAACACTGTTGTTTATTACTCCGAACATGTTGTATGTGTTCAGTGTAGGTTCTGTTATTCTTTCCTCTTAATCCCCACAAGCTTTCAGACCAATTTCTTTCTCCTTTCACAATAAATGTGCGCCCTTCTGAATCAATGAAGCTTCCTCCCACAGTTTTAATTTTAAACTTGCCTGCCATCATTTAGATTAAAGTTTCTGGCCTTATTTCAGAGCTTTCCTTATTTATAATCCAGGCAAATCAAAATGCTGGACCTCATCCATTCAGATATTTTGAAAGTGGATGTTAATTCAATGAATCACAATTATAATTGCCTGAAAAGTTCAATACTACTTCACTCATGTGAACTGTTCCTGTGAGTCTGATTTTCTCTTTAGTCACTTGATTCCATTGCAATTGTCTAAGATTTTGAAAAATACATAAGAAATAGGAGGAGAATTTGGTGTAGATCCAGCTCAGTAGTCCTATGGGTCTCTAAGCAGGCTTTCTTAAATGTAGAGTAGTGCTAATGGTCTCAAAGTTACCCGAATGTGTTCTCACCAAATTAAATACACTGTTAAGGAAAACTGGTCATAATTGAGAACAACATGCAGAGCCATCTTGCTATTATGCTTTTAGGTTTGTACAGCATAGATTTCTACGTATGACTGTTCTGCTACACTCAGTGGGCATAGCACCATCCCCATAGTGTAGTAAAAGATGCTGGCAGCAGAAGGCTGTGCTGCAATGAGCTCTCTCACACAGTATATTAATCAAACTATCATAATGTGGTTGTCCCTCTGTTTTTTTGCATGATCTGATGAGCAGTTACTTAATCATGGGGACACTTTTAGTATATCCCAAGACCTTATTTGGAATTTACTGAGATGAATGAGGCTATTTTCTCCTGAAGTGGAAATTAGAAGAAAAAATGTGTAAAGCGATTTGTTTAGAACAAAAAAGTTTGTTATGTGAAGGACTGAGGATGTGTTTTGTTGTTAGTGTTTTTTTATGTGGAAACATTTTAATTCCACTTAGTCAAATACTTTTGTTTCAGATGGTTAAATAATTTTTGTTCTACTTTCTAATGTTGATGTTTTCCCTGCTTAGATGATCTTTATATGTATACTCAGAGAGTAACTATATTTACACACCTGTTATCAAATAAAACCTATATTATGTGGGATTAGCATTAATGTCTTAACAGAAACAACAACAAAAAGACATTAGAAATGCGTATTTGTTTCCCATTATTAAAATATTTCTCCTTTAGGAAAAGTAAACGTTTCAACACTATTAGAACAAAATGGGAAAAGAAAAATGTCTCACTTTAAAATTCAATGAGTAAATATTTCATCAAATTACAATCCATTCCAAAGAAAAGATTCAATATTTTTAAAAATGGATATTTTAATGAAAAACTGTTTTAGTATAGACTCTAGAGCTTTTCAAAGTTGCAAATACCTTCTGAAAACAGACAACATTTTGGTGCTATTTTTCAGAGCATTACACGTGTCAGCCAGATTTTTAATGTTTCACTAACAATGACAAATATATTCTTTATGAGTTCAGTTGTAAAAACAGTTAAATAATGTCTACAGAAATATCAGACATCTAACGTAACTGGGCTCTACTCCATGACTAGGAATCCTACAAAATACTGCCCTATGATTAATAGACAACAAAGTAACAAATGCACGCTTTACTCTGTAGAACCTTCAAGTGAGCCATCTCACAGTGTATTTTACAGCTGCGTGTCAACCTGGGCCACTATAGTAAAAGATCACACCACATCCTTCTCAAAGAAGTTCCTTGGTTTGCTAGACCAGAGAGAGTTATCACCATTACTCTCTGAACAGAAAGAAGTCTAGAAAGCAAAAGACAAAGAATATATCTACATTAAAATAAGATGTAGCAAATACGTTGCCTTTATTTTAATTAATGGCTTTGCATCAATACAGACTTCAGACAAGGATATATTCAACAATCAAGTCCCCTTCACCTTGATATCAGTATGTAGATTGATATTTCTTGCTAAAATCTGTCATATCATCTTCATCAACATTATCACCCACCCTGGAGTGTGTTAAAGTATCAAGGTATTTCTAGCATCTTGGAACAGTTTGAGTTGGAATAAACCTCAGGAGTAAATGTCCAACTCCTATCAATAGCAGGGATAATTTTATTATTAGATGAGGTTGGATGGGGCTTGTACTTTACAGTGACATCTCCAGATGGAGATGCAAAGAACCATAATGAAAAAAAAATTGATACAGTCACTAGAAGTCACTGGCTTTGTTGTTTTTTTCTAATCCTGCATTTTCCTTAACTTCTTTGTGGATTTGCTTCTCTCATAATATAGAAGCTGGTAATATACTTCCCTCAGAACCTGAGAATGCATCTGGCCAAAGGGGGGAAAATGTAAACACTTTTATGTGAAATGGTTGGATATCTCAACAAATTTTAGGTACTGTTGCTGTTTTCCCACTTTCTGAATATCATTTTCTTGATGCACTTTCTACAGTGATTTTGGTGGTCTTCATGTAATGTTTAGTTCCCTGAAGAGAGGTATTGTCTCTTCTGAAGATATTCAGTATATTTTCTATTGTCTCGAGTCATTTACTTTACTATTTATGTAAAAATAATTTAAAGAAGATAATGAATTTTAAATAAGCAATAATTACCAAAGTTTCCTATTCCTCCACAGCCATTTTTAGCTTTATCACATGCATGACTTCAATGGATATATACATGTATCTTCCCATAAAATAAATGTGTGTACTCATTCTTACAAATAGAAGGTAAAGGATTGAAAGGGGGAAAAAAACCATAAATTAATAACCCTCCAAGACCCCATTTTGTTTGTGTCTCACTTCTGTCATATTTTTCCTTTGCTGTTCCTCTGTGTTACCTTTTTTTGCAAGAGAAGGAGAAAGAACAACTCTCCTTTCTATTTCATAAACTTTAGCCACAATCTCAAAGTAAACCGTGAGATACCATTATCATTCTGACAACAGTCAACAATGAAAGGTCAAAGGCAACACTGAGGAAAAGAGGATAAGATAGTTTTGTTGTTTTTTTGTTGTTTGTTTTTTTTTTCTTCTTAATCATTATCCCCAAAATACCCTTGAATGACATTTCTTTTGCTACTTGGTCTATGAAAAAGTACACCAACACATAAAATGACATTATCTGAGGAAATACCACAGACTAGGCATTTTCTGCTGAATAATATCTTATTGTAAGTTTTTCCACTGACAGAGGTAAACCTGAGAAGCACATATTTTTTGTTGTTTCTGCTTTAGATCTGTGAGTTAATACAGCTGAGTGCCCCATCTTGGCTCCAGAAGAACTCTATCCTTGCTATCTTGCACTCTCAGCTCCTACAAACTGAGAATTCTCACTAGCAACAATGTAGGATCATGGGAATGGGGTAGGTTGAGCTGAGCCTTCAGAAGGTTATGTGCCGTGTTCTACAGACTTGGATTCCACAGGAATTTATGGATTACAGTTCCTGCTTTTCCTACAGATTGTATGACCTTCAACAAAATACCTTTCTTTGTGGATCAAACCTTATCCCTCCAAAAAAACTAGGACTCAGTTCCTATCTCCTTTCACCTCTTTGTGGCAGTTTCATTCTTTTTTCATGTGTAACAGATTGGTAAGCAATACCTCAATCTTAGTGGACAGCTAAGAGCTCCTATCATGCCTCTGCTATTGGTAAAATTCTTAACGCAAGTAGAGGGAGAAGCTGTGGCAAATATTTAAAGAATACACTTTATGGTAGGGACCCTAAGGAAATAAGTAGTTCTCAACAATGTTGTGGGTTTTTTTTCCCCATTAAATATCCCAAGGTAAGTAAACAGACAGCATTGGAGATATTTGTAGCACTTACACTCAGTTCTCTGGGCTAATACTTTTCTAGGGCTAAAAATATCTGCTCTCAGTGCAGCCTAGACAAGTTTACAGACTTTGTATCTTAATTAAATCTTTCTAATGATTCAGAGCAATTTTTTAACTCCCACTTTAAATTTGCTCACTCTCTAACACGTACTATATATATGCCTTCAGATCCCAGAATCACATTATGGATAAAGAATGGTTTGGAACTTTAAAATTCAATTTAACTATGATTTAAAGTGTTTATTTATTTATTTCTAAATAAAACATATTGGCTGTTATTTTATTGTAAATAACAGCCATTCAATGCAGAAGCCCTACTGAAAATAAAACAATCTTGATAACAAAGCTTATTTAGGAACTTACAATGAAATACTGAGTGGTTTTTACTTTTGCTAATGTAACTCCATCTATCTGCATGGTAATTTTCAACAATGCTAAGTTCTATTGCCCATTTGTAAGTTGATACAGTTACATAGTACAAACAGATGTTAAATTAGTTTATAAAAACACCTAGGAACAACTGTAGCAGCAGATTGCTTGTAAGTAATAGGCAAGATTATAAAATTCAGATTACAACAAAATGCAATAGCTTCATGCAGGGGCACAAATTAAAAAAATATATATACCATGGACAAGGTGCAAAATGGATCAAATTAAGATAATGCCAAAATAAATGGACTCAATATTATGTTAATATTAAAGAACTTTACCAGCACTGTGATCCTGCCAAGGAATTTTAATGTGTCTTCTGTCTCTACTAGTGAAGTTGCTTGCAAAGTATTAGTTTAAAGGTCTTGTTAATCTCTAAACATAAAAAAATTTGAAGCACATTCGAGTAAATCTATACAATTAGACAATGACATATCAATTGTCACAAGCCTACAGACAAAACCTAAATTCACTTTGTTCATGTAAAAAAATACTATTTTATTCAGTAAAGCTGCAGAATTACACTCTGATAGAAAAAGTGACATAGCCCTGACTACAGCAGTACGAATGTCAGTTCTGTAATGAGGCAGAATTCTCTGTTTCTTTGCCAACTTCTGAAGACTAATTTATGAATAAACAAAATAAAATATATTAAAAAAACAAAAACAAAACACCCAAGACCCCCCAAACAAAAAACAAAAACAAAAACAAACAAACAAACAGAAACCCAAACCCAAACCAAAACAAACCAAAACAAACAAAAAAACCAAACGTAGAAAATACATAAGAAACAATCTGGTGTTGTTCTTTTTTCTTTTTCTTTCCTTCCTAAAGGACATGTTGCCAATTCAAATCAGGTTAAATAAGATTTGAAAATAGTTCAGTCTCTATTAACATCCTAGTAGAAAAGGATATGCATGGGGAGAAATGTGATTAACTAGCTGAAAAGTATTATAAATTACAAAAGAAGAATGGACCATTGGACAGGCACTGGGTGTGTTTAGTTGAAGTCAGTTTGGCTATTGTGCAAGGAAAATTCTGGAGGGAAGCAGAGAAAAATTAGTTTTATTCTTAGCAATATAAGAATATACATAGAATTGATTATAAAGCTTCTTTTTAAATCTGCCTCTCAGAAGTGTTTATCGCAGCTTCTACAAAAGGACTAGCCCTGTTGATTCTACGAGTCTTTTGTACATTGTGACGAGGATTACAATGACTGACGCATGGTGAGTAAAAAAATAAAGTTCCTTTTCTCCCTTGGTCCCCCACCTCACCCTCCAGCAGATCAATATGCTTGAAGAAAATGTCACAGACTCCATTGCAGGTAATAGGTTTAGATCATCATTACATTTTCTATTCAATGAACTGAGTCTGTTTGGTCCATTTCTGTTGGAAAATTCACCTGTTTGAAAAGATTCATTTTCTTCAATGCAGTAGAACATAAGAGCAGAGCAATGATGCCTGAATTGTACATATATATATATACACACACACACACACACCTGTGATTCATGTGCTCTCCTTGTACTTCATCAGGAGGGGGGAGTCGAGAAACATGTAGAAAAAGAAAGAAGGATTAGAAAGGAAGACTTATCCAAATCTAATTAAAATATAGTCTTGGCAAAACCCAAACTGAAAAAACTGAGCTTCTTTGTGTTCCTAGTACTGTCCAGATGCAGAGGCATTTCTTTAGAGAGGCGGGGTGTGATCTTAAAATGTGGTGTGCCAGGTTCAGGACTGGTGCTCTGAAGTCAGAATTGTGAATATTTTACTTGGAATTTAAATGATGAGGGCTATATGTTTTTGGTTGGCTGGTTGGTTTTCTTTTGAAGCCTATTTCTGAAATGTGTAGGCTAAGAGACTTCAATACATGTCTGTAGGGACTCTAAGATGTCTGTTTTGTGTGTGGAGAAATAAACAGTTCCACACCAATTTGGTGTGTTTTCTAAGGAAATAATGTGTAGAAGAAAAAGGTCAAGAAACGGAGTCTTGGATTTTTATTTTCTAAATTACAAGAAAATGCTAAATCAGAATTTTAACCCTCTTGCACAACACAATTTTCCCTGTTTTTTAACATTGCTATATATTTTTAACATCTCTTCCAAGAAAGTTTACACTCCTCATGTGGAGACACGTGACAGGGAATCTAAAACTACCTGTGCAGCTTGCTCAGTCTTTCTTTCTGATGATAATGTTGGCTTTACTGCTTGAATTTGTGTGACTCTCAGCACTTTTTAGGGCTTTCTCTGCTAAATAAAAGAACACTTTACTAGATAATATTTTTCCTGTCAAGGTATGCACATACTGCAATGAAATTACCATCTTTCTCTTTTTTTTTTTCTTTTGCTTTTTTTTCTTTTACTATCTCTTTCTCTCTTTTTGTCTTTTTGTTGTTGTTGTTGTTGTTCTTTTTCCCTTCTTCATATGCTAAATTTATCTGAATATTTAATGGTTATTGGCTTAGAATTATTCTTTAATTTTGTCAGAGTACAGAAATGCTTTTTAATTCTAAAGTTTTAACATACAGACATCTCCACCAAGACTCTTCAGAGTATAAAACATTAGGTGTTTTCATGGTAATAGAGAGCTATAATTAGATAAACAATAAAAGGTATGTATCATCTTTTTAACCTGTTTTCTAAATCAGAAAGAAATTAAGTTCTCCTCAAAACATCTATTTCTACTAGTGAGCTGAAAGGACAGCCACGAGCACTAGTTCAGATGGACACATCTACTGCAGAGAAATTCAAATCAGTGGAAATCAGCAATGGCACATATCACTAGCTGCTGATAGAAACAGTTGACATAGCTTTTCTTTCTCTTTTTTTTTTTTTTTCTGCAAAGAAAAAAATGTTTTTTCATTCTTTGTCTTTTTCATCAAGAACATGGAAAGTTCACAAACCTGAGCTTCTCTAAGTAGATACTAATGGCTTTTTAGTAATTTTTGACAGAAATAATTTATTTATTAGTTTATAAATAGTTTGGTTCTTTAGGCTGTTTGGTACTTTTGTCTAGAGCATGTAAATATTAAAGGGATTTGTTGTATTTTTATTTTAAATTTTGGAGGGCGACAGACTACCTCTGAGAGAGACAGTTGGATGATTGTGGGTTTTTTGTTGTTGTTGTGTTTTTTTTTAATATCCCTTTTCAAGATATTTTTGTGAGTCTAGATAAAAGATCATCCAACATTCTTCTTTCCCTTTTTTTTTTTTTTTAGAGAAAAACATGAGAAATGAAAAGAAATAGGGCTCAAAAATTAAACCTCGAATGAATGGAACCATCAAGAAATGGAATTTATTTTTGAGTTGATCTCATGGGATAGTTTAAGATTTATAAGTATTAGTGACTAGTTTTGGTTAAGTTATTTTCTCTCTGTTAAAAAAAATACCTAGATGGTGACTAGAAGACAGAAACACTTTTTATTACAACTTGACTACATGGTCCCTGCGTTGTTGAAGGATCAGGAAAAGTTCAGCACCAGTCTCTCTGGGCACACACACAAAATATCTGAAATCATTTAGCAGTGCAAAGAGAATTCTGATGCTAATGAGGGCTAAAAATTGGATTCACAAGTTTACAGAGTACACCAAACTGAACAAAATTGTCAGCATAACATTTAAATTACTTTTTTGATAAGCTTGGCTATTTACAAATCATCAGACAATTACATCTTCCAAAAACTATTTAACATCAATTCACTCTGCCTTTTCAACAGTGCACTTGACTAATTCCAAATAAATTGAAAAAAATTACCTTGCAGATTGCAAGAAACTGACCAAAAACAATTGCTACAGTTTTAAATTGTGTATCGTTAAACTAACCCTGCATAATAGTTTTCATTTGCATTATCTTTCCTGCTTCAAAAGTTAACTGTTTCATAGAAGGACAGAAATGCATGGGTTTGATTAGTCTGACACACTTAAGGGACTATGCCTACCCCTGAATTATCTGTGCATTTTTCCAATTAAACAGTGCCATTGAATAGAGAAAGTATTAAAAGACTAGATTTCCCTTAGCCAGTTGTTCTACCATTGCTTGGGCAACATTAGAAGCTGTCTGTAAGGATAATTCTTGGAGATGAACTTTGGATATATAGGGGGTCTTTGCCCCCCCTTTGAGGGGACCTTAGATCTTTTAAAGACAAAGTCAGCTGCAAGAACAGGCTGTTATCATAGAGGCAAGCCAGTGGCTGAGTCTTAAAAACCTGAAAATTCTGGACAGTGTAAGATTCCTTTTTTTTTTTTTTTTTTTTTTTTTTTTTTCTGAAGTCATAGATGAGCTCAGTTCTGCTGTCCATGGGTAGGTGTCTGGCATTAGTAGGAGTGCAACTTCTGTGACAGCTGTAGTATAGGGCTGTGATTTTTCTAGACTGGCAGCTGAGATCAAAGTACCTCACCAAGTACTAGTGGTATGAAACATCTGCCTGTACATGGATGAATCAAGACCGACAGAATCCATGGCTGCCGGAAAGCTATTCTGCTTGTGAAAAGTCTGTGAACTTTAGGATAAACTGAATAATTCTCATGGGCGTGATTTCTTATCACTAAACATAGATATCTGCCAGACAACTGGATCTTGCATTGCTTCTAGCTGGCTTTCTGGAAGTTTCTAGATCTTCCGCATCGTGTTTTTCAGCATCAGCTTTTTTACAGTCCTGGATGAACTTGTATACTAGCAATTCAACATTGTAAATGGTATTTTAACTTTACACTTGCTTCAGCTTATCTGTACATTAAATAAGTAATTTAGATGAAATGAAGATTCATTAACAGTCTGTACTTTAAATGGAAAGAGGGGAAGGGGAAGGGG